>QUSF01000027.1:4065369-4322631 GCA_003676055.1 Chloebia gouldiae | reverse complement strand
GATGGAGCAGCCACCCCATTTCCCATCTCCTTTTCCTTCTGGAGTCCTGGTGGTGCCCCAGGCTCACCGAGATCCCTGCTGATGGAGCAGCCACCCCAGCGAGGTGCTGACCTGCCAGCAGAGCCCCAAGGCGCTCCAAGGTTCATAATAACCCTCCACTTCTTCAACCCTCCGTCCCTAAAATAGTCCTCATGTTTTGTCAGCCTTTCCTATTTATATTACAAGCTCTCCAGAGACACTTTATTTAGAAGGCAGCACAATGGAGCCCCGAATTCCCTCAGGAACACAGGTGACATTCCTTTCTTAATCACCGTGATCAGCACCACCGCTGACCCTTTCATTCCACATCCTGATCCCGCTGTCACACACCGACTTTATTTTTGGAGACACTTCACACGTCAAAGGTGGTTAAATGGTTTTTATCATCATCATCATCATCATCATGCTGGCAGAGAGAAAGCTTGCTGCCATACAAGGACAAAATCTGCCAGGAACAGAAAAGCTGCTCAGGAACCTTCTCACTTTTCCAAAGCTAACAGTGTCACTGACAAAGGCATTCACAGGTTCCCTCTGCAATGGGCTGGAATTAACAAAGGGGTGAGTCATTTTTCATTTGCAGAATTTTAATGACTGTCATCATCAACAGCATTTGCATTCATTATTCCTCTGTGACATACCAAAGAGCTGGAGAAATTTTTGCTCTTGGAAAACCACATCACTGCAATACAAGTTGTGTCAAGGCCTTAATATTTATTGGAATAGTTCTTTACATGATTTTTTTTCTTCTCAGAGCACCATCAAGCATATAATTACTGAAGTAAATACATAACCCCACATGCATGTCTCTGTAAAATAGTGTAAATACACCACAGAACCAATCATCCCTATAACATAAATACTTTTCCATTAAAAGATTGTATGATTTCATGGGTAGAGCTTTCTTCCCTTTTCAGCTGAGTGGCTGTGGGGCTTGGAAATCTGCAATAAAGTGAAAATCCATAGCCATGGTTTTCAAAAGGAATAAAGGATATAGATTATGGAGTTTTTTCATAGAAGATTTGGCGTGTCTCCATGAAAAACCTATATTTTAAAGTTGTAGATATCTCAAACACCACTTCCAGCATGTCCATGTTCCATGGTATTTTTCATGGAAGATTTGGGGTGTCTCCATGAAGAACCTACACTTTAAAGTTGCAGATACCTCAAACACCACTTCCATCATGTCCCCAGGTACAAAGATGAGCTGGGAGCCACTTCTGCAAAGCCATCCTGGCAATGAGCTGAACACCAGAGGAAATACTCCCAAGAGGTTTGCCCCACATTTTCCACAACCCCAGTTTGGAGAGGCTGCCCAGCAGAGCAGCCCTGACAGCCAGTTCTGCTCCTGGTTTCCCTGGGGACAATGATGACAGATGAGTCAGCTCACACCAAGCAAGAGAACAGCTTTTCTGATTTAGATTTTCCATCAATAAGAAGAGCTCAGAGAGCAATACCTCGTGCCAGTTGGGTCAACAACAGATTCCAGAGTGTTCTGGTTTTTCATTATTTGATAAAAGAGATAAACCTCATCCAATACCTACCCAGCAGAGGGATCACACTCTCCCCAAGGAAATTAAACACTCATGCTCTGACATCTGAGAGGAGAGACACAGGTAGGACAGGGCTGTGTTGGAGCTGCTCCAGGGACTGGGGCTGAGCAGGGGACTCTCACTGCCACTCCTCAGACCTCAGCACCCCTAAGAGCAAGGAGCACAAAACTGGAACCTACACTTGCCTCTGTACCTTGTAAGGAATCTTAATGCATTTATTTTTTATTTATAAATAAATAAAATTTTTTATTATTTATTTTTTCTATATTTATTTCTATATCTTAGGGCAGGAAAGCCTGTTTTTGCTATATAAGTAAATATAAGTCTATATTTACTGATAGGAAGCTTTTTTCCCTTTGGTTTCAATTCTGGCTGCAGCAGAGCTTTGCTTTCATGTTGGAATATGCCTGGCAGTGTAGATTTTCAGCATAATAAACCCGAGCTACAGAACTGACCTGTCACAGATCATTGCAAACCTGGCCCAGATTTTAAACCCATCACAAAACAGTGAAAGACTCCATATTTTATCTTTTATTCTTTTAAGCACAAATATAATTTATTTTATTCTTCAGTAGCCCAGTGAACACAAGCATCAGGAGCAGCAGAGGTTTCATGTAAAACAACTGGGGGTCTGTACTCCCCAGGCCACACTGCCTGTGTTTTATATGGTATTTTCTCTGCCTTAAATTTTATGTTCTGTTGATTTTCCCAAGTAATTAGAGAGACATTTTATGGTACCAAAGAGACATTTTTTTCTCTTTCAGTCCCAGACCTGAGAACTCCCTGATTTCTCATCCTTATTTGATCAACAGGGAAAGTAATGACAAATTGGCCATTTACAATTCTCCAGGTGAATCCTCCATCCCTGGGTGTCTCTAACTAAGCCAGTCTGTGTCAGGAATTCCTGATGCCATCTTTTCAAAGCACTTGCAGAGCAAAGCTTGTAGGAAACAACGCACCTAAAAGCCATATTTTATACTCTGCCTCCTCGTGCAGGACTCACACACAGGTGGAGCAACATTTAATGGTAGTTATCTCTACTCTATTGAAAAAGGAACTTTCCAATTTTCACTTATGTTAATACAAAACCTAATGTCCTGTGGAAGCTGATGTGAGTTGTGCATGCATGAATTATTATCGATTTCCTTGCAAAGACTTATCTCTGGACTACAAACAGTCTCAACATAAAAGTTAAGGTGAAATACTCTCTCCAATGTATTACACAAAAGGAAACTATTTCCATTCTTCTGTGGGCAAACGGCAGGATATTGCTATGATACCCAGTTAATCCTTTTGGATGAGCATTAGATTTTTCTTGGCACAGCATCTTGTACTACTCAAAAAAAAAGGAAAAAAAAGGAAAAAAATGCTGTTGCCAAGGCATTAAGCAAGAAAATGTTGAATGCTATTCTTGCAATAGGAGCTTGAATAAACTATCAATGCACAGGATAAAGTGGAAAATGCATGAGTAAGGCGAAGCCACTTTATATCTGCTGGGGAGAGTGGGGAGAGGCAAGGCCCCAGCAAGGCTCTGCCTGGGGCAGCAGAGAGCAGAGATGGAGATGCTGTCCTGGGAGCTGCTCCCAGAGTGGCAGCTTTGCCTTTTGGTGGTGACTCAGAGCTTAAGCTTTGTCAGAAAATAATTATTCTGCCCACCTAGGGAAAACATTGATTTTTACAGGAAAACCTCTAAACTGTACACTTTTGCACATCATGTATACCAAACCAGAAAATAATAAATGATGCTACAGAATTTCACAGGCATATCTGTGTTTCCATTCTGCTGTGTGGGGGGTGCTCTGAGGGTGGATCCCAGCACATCCCCAGGGCACTGAGATTTCATCTGTTGGTGTTTTCCACTGCTCATCACAGCAGTCCCCAGCTGAAGCCTCCAGGGAGTTCTGTGTGCGTGTGAGGAGCCCAGACCAAAGCAGACACAGCCACAGGAAAGGGCAGCACAGCAGCACATGGACCCAGGCTCATCCTGCAGTGCTTTTCCATTTGTGAACAAAAAGTTTGTCCACTTATTTCTCTCTGCAGCTCCACACTGGGAAGTTACCTTCTCCTTCTCCAACCACTGCTCCACCAGGGAGAAGGGATATTCCCTCAGTGTGTGAGAGTTGAGGCTGCTCAACCTGGAAAAGAGAAAGCTCCAGGGAGACCTTCCAGCACCTTCCAGTGCCTGCAGGTCTGTAAGGCAGAGGGGAGCTCACTTTTCAGCAGGGCCTGATGTGATAGTCCAAGGGGCAGTGATTCAAAACTAAAAGAGAGTCTATTTAGATTAGACATAAGGAAGAAATCCTTCCCTGTGAGGGTGGGCAGGCCCTGGCACAGGGTGCCCAGAGCAGCTGGGGCTGCCCCTGGATCCCTGGCAGTGCCCAAGGCCAGGCTGGACAGGGCTGGGAGCAGCCTGGGACAGTGGGAGGGGTCCCTGCCATGGCAGGGGTGGGATGGGATGAACTTTAAGATCCCTTCCAACCCAAACCACTTTCTGATGTTATGACTCTATGAATAGTGAGAGAGGACTTAAATTTCCACTGGTTTTACCTTGAATGGAAAAATCTGATTTTAAGGTGTGGGGACACCAGCCATGCCAGAGATGGCAGGGAGGAACATGTAGTTTCTGATTTTATGTTCGAACCAAGCCTGCTGCTTTACTGAAATTGCCATCCATTTGCACTGCTGTAAATGAAATCCAAAGCAGAGCTGGAGTTATTACATGGGCTGTTGTGATACTGCAAAGCTGTCATTGTTTTTACCTCCTCCATCACAAAGGCACGTAACTGCACAGGATCCCCAAATACCCTGTCTTCTGCTCAGTACAAGGAAAATGAATTCACCCTGATCACTCCAGCAAACACTACACCTACTAAGGCACATATTTAATCAAATAATTAAGAGAGGTGCAGGGGAAATGTGTGCTGAAAAGATAATGTTGCACTTTAAAGGATTCATTATTGGTTATTACATTTTACACAGAATGTCATTTTCTTTATGAGTTAAAGAAAAGGTGAAGGCAGAAAAACAACATCCTACTGACTAAATGCTTCAGCTCCATCTAAATTACAGACTGTTGGGGACATGGCTGAGCGTGGAGGTGCCACCTTTCAAAGGAGCACTGCCATTATGCTGCTAACATTTCACTATCTGATTTTTCCCTTTTCAAAGTGATTCTCTACATTCAAGCACTTGGGCAAAGACATACCTGGGCGTTGTGACAGGGCATTTTGGCCCTGTAATTCCCAGAGCCAGGAGGGTGGAATCAGAGCCTGGGACACAGGGGGAGCATCACCATCCATGGGAGCACGCTGGGAACTCGAGTGCCTGGCAAGGAGCAGGGAAAGGGGACCAAGGCACACAAAGCACAGCAGAAAGGAGGGAGATGCAGGAGAAGACATTGTTCAATGCTGACTCTCAGCCTCATGTTGTAGCTTTGATTTAACATGATGGAACTAAAAGAACAATCCAACCTGCAAAACAGCTGAAAATCTTTCCCTGTGTTCCACAAACTGCAGTTCTCACCGTCAGCTCAGGAATATTTTGAAGTGAGGAGACCAAAAAATAGTTAAAAAACACCTATAGAAAAGTGCCTGCTGCTGGTTCTGCTGGTAGTATTGAGATTTCCTGTCAGCCTTTACAGAAATTCTTTGGGAGTCTGACAGGATTAAGAGGATTAATACATTAAAGCATTATTACAGCTTTCACAGGGGATTTTCAAAGACTTTACACAGTGATCTATTTGTCCTGTTACATAGAACGAGCATTAATAGGCTGATTGAGGAGAATCACTGCAATCGATAACCTTAATTTTTGTAAATATCTTCTGCCATCAGGAGCAGGAGCTGAGGTCACCAGCCCTCCCACAGCATGCACTTACATGGAGCTGCAGGAATATATTTTTGGTGCATGCCAAAGGCTGGCCCGGGTGGTACAACCTGCTCCTGGCAGGGAGAGATTTGTTAACACTGAATCATCAAGCCCAGGTTCCCATTCCCTGTGGAGTCCTGGATGAGTCATTGCCTGGATTGCCACGCTCAGAGCCCCATCCTGCCATGGGATTGCCAAGTGGCTCCCCTTAGAGAGGGGAGGTTTTGCCTTAATTAAAAGTTTGTGGGTAGGAATGTGGCTGTCCCTTGCTGCTGCTCTCCTGCTGGAGATGATCTCTGTGCTGGGACATCATGAAATTAAATTGTCCAAAGCCACTCACTTCTTCCTTATGCACAGTAATAACACTCTTGTTTTATAGCCCTCCTGGAATCATTGGATTGCTCAGGTGGCCCATTTTCCACTCATTGTGTTTCCTAGTGGCCAGATTCCTCATGGAGCATCCAGCAGGACACTCAGGGAGGGCACAGTTTGGGCACTGTCCTTGTGGTACATTCTTGCTGTGACAAAGAAGCCAACAGTGATATCAAGGTGTTGTTCTCTCCCCTGCACTGCCCAACACCAGCCTGGCTTGGCTGACCCTAATCCCTGACCCGAATCCCTCCATCCTGCAGCCACTCAACTCCTAATTTATTTCAGCATCATCAGCAGCACTTTTCCTTGTTGATCTCACAGGGACAGGGTCTGCACCCCCTCAGCATGACACTCTCACCCTCCTTTGCATTTCCCTGGGAACAGTTTCACACCATCCCTCACCAAAAATTTCAGTGTTTTGTTGAGAAACTTTCCCTTCAAAAATTTTCACAGGATAAAGGGCATAACTCCTCCCCTCCATCTCATTCTCTGTCTGCTACATGTGACTCTTTACAATATTTAGGCATAGAGAGGCAGATACTCATCTGCTGCAAATCAGCATAAATAGTCCAGGTGAGGGTCAGGGCAGCATTTTCCAAAAGTGTCTCCTGAGAGATCCTCTCATCCCATGGCTCTGTTATACAGAAGGATTGGATTCCAAAGCTTTTCTTTTGCCTTGTGCTTTTGGGGAAATAAAGAAGGCACAGTCTTTGCTTGTGGGTGTCCTGGATTTTCCAGCAGTACTTTACTTAACTAGCCCCAAGTAGACTCACATCTACATAATTCACAGGCCTCAAGGGATCCATGTACCTCTGAATTACGGAAAGAAGCATTAGCCTTGGCTTTCAGATCAAGACCTAAAATGCAGAAAAATTAAAATTGAGATTTTTCGTTCTGTTTTTTTTTTTTGTTGTTGTTTTTGTTTTTTTTTTTTCCCTGAGCTAGCCCAGATATCCTATTCTCAGTGACATATGGCAGGTATTTTATGTATAATTTCCCCAGACTCTTCTGAAAGTCCAGGCACTCTGAAATCTCTCACAGCCTGTGCAGGGGTCACTCACCTCACACCCATTATCTTCTCCAAGTGGCTGCTTAGCCATTGAGTCTAGTCTCAATTAAGAGCTATTAATGAGCTACTTGTAGCAGTGAGATGTATATTATTGTATAAATGTGATTGGCAATTTTGGGATGCTGTGAAATGCAAGGCTGGCTCTGTAAGAAAGGCTTCACACTGAGATTTCAGCACTGCCATGACAGGCAGAAAAGAGTTTGTTATCCTCTAACAGGTTAACATGCTAAGGAGTTACCGAAGCTTTGAGGCAGCAGGAGCCTGGTGGGTGGAGGGTTAAAACTGATTTGAATTTATATTTGGTATCAAAGATATCCATGCAGGGAGATGCTGCAGCTGGAACAGAGTATCAGGTAAGATTTAAAAAAAAAAAAGGAAAAAAAAAAGGAAAAAAATCCTCAGAACTTGTATATCCAAATCAGCATCTTCTCCCCTGACAGTTTTCTAAGAACATGAGCTTTGCCTAAGAGCAGGAGGCACAGGCACGTGATTAAGCAGGTATTGCAAATGGCTTGCCAGCTGGATAATGGAGAATCAGGGAAGCCTCTTGGATATAACCTAAGCATAGGTAAATAGAAACACAGTTTTATTTCTCTCCTTTCTCCGTGATACTGCCACTGTGCTACCTCTACCTTTGATTTTACAAAATATCTTTCCTTTTACCTTTGCTTTTGTTTTTACTTCTTGATTGGATATTTGGTCCATCTCCCAGAGCTCAGCCTCAACTCTCCAAAACATCTGGACTGCAGAGGTGGCAGGTTGTGCCTGTGCTAAGAGAGAGAGGCACTGCCTGGGACTGCTCCTTGCCTGGGGGAGTTCAGGACCACCAATCCTCTCTGGATCACTCCTGGCCACAGCCCCTCTGCCTTTAGATTTGTGACTCAGGAGAAATTGTTGCATTTTTACTGCATTCAACAGGAATGGCAGCATGCACAAGTCAGGGAACCCTTTTTCCAGGGCCAAGGTCAAGAGAGCTTTTCCAAAATTTTTCTTCTCCCTTATGGAGTCTCCTTCTCTGAGCCATTCAAAACCTGCCTGGATGTGATCCTGCTCTAGGTGAACCTGCTGTGGCAGGGGCTGGGCTAGATGAACTTCACAGATCCCTTCCAACCCCAACCATTCCATGTGATCCCACCCTTCACCACCGAGTCACTGTGATTTCTAACACCTGCCATGGATAAATGGTTAGAAAAGCAGCTCTAGCAAGTGGTTGCTGCTCCTCCTCTCAGTACTATCTCCTATCAGCCCCTCTTGGAAACACTTTTGTAGTTTGACAGGATTAGAAGGATTAATGTACTTAATGCATTATTAGAGCTTTTACAGGAGATTTTCAAAGACTTTAAGAGTGAGATCCATTTGTCCTGTTACATAAAACATACAGTAATTGTCTTAATTGCTTCATTGTGAGTAGGTATTGCTGCTCAAATACTTCTGCATGTCTAATTGTGCCAGTTGTTCCAGGATCATCCAGCAATACAAAACAACTGGGTGAGCCCAGCATCAGACCAAAGATTTCTCTCAATTCAGCCAGAATTCTCTGTTGTGTCTCTAAATCAGACAGAAGTAACAAATCTGATGTGTAATCCTGAAAATCCCAGTGCAAGCATGCAAAGCAAGTGCCATGCACAGGTGGTTGTGAGCACAGACTTGCTTTCTCTCACCACAAAGTAGAAATGAGTGCAAATTTCAAGGGAGCAAAGGAGTAAAGAAGTAAAACACTCACTGCTGGAAGAGCAAGATGTCCTTTTCCTCATGTGTTATTTCACAGAGGAACCAATCATTAAACACACCCCAAAGGTCTGGCTGAAGCAGAATCAGCCAAGAAACATGAGGAGATGTGAGCTCAGCTGCTCAGGCATGGCCAAGGGCCTTCTGGCCATGCTCACACTTGTCAGAGCTGAGAGTCCTTCACTGCAGGTACAACCATCCATTATTCTGTTCCTAACTTTGCACTGGTGACAGGAATCTGTTCTTCCTGAAAGACTCAAGATCTACATCCTTTATGCCCTGCAAAGAAACGTGGAAGAGTAACATCAGGGACAGAGCTGGGTGGGTCCCTTGGAGTGACCTTTGAGAGAAAACTACAAATAGAATCACAGAATGCTTTGGGCTGGAAGGGGCCTTAAAGCTCATCCATTCCACCCCTGCCATGGCAGGGACACCTCCCACTGTCCCAGGCTGCTCCCAGCCCTGTCCAGCCTGGCCTTGGGCACTGCCAGGGATCCAGGGGCAGCCACAGCTGCTCTGGGCAAATAATGCAAGTACAAAACTTTTTTTCACCAAAAATGCTGATTTACCACAGAAACATGCATGTTTCAAGCATTGTTTCAGCTTCTTCAAGAAAAACATGTTGGTTTAGTGAGGGCCAGCAAGGGCAGCCCAAGTTCCCACATTACTGGGGTAAAGACTGAGGCACAAGAACAGCTGGATTCTCATCTATTTTGTCCAGGATTTTGCCTCTCAGAAACTGTCATCCTGTGCTTCCAAGAAAAAAAAAAAAAAAAACGAGAGAGTAATTAGAGAATTAGAGTAGATAAATGAGGAACAACTTGCATTTCAGGAGATTTTTCTCAATTCTCAAGGAGTTTAAACAATGAAACACACAAACTCTTATCCATTCTGAAATTCTCCCTGTGTTCCTGTTCTGTTGGGTTGTTCAGTTCTTGTCCTTGCCCTGGGCAGGTCCCTGGCTGCAGGCAGAGGACACTGGAAGTTTTTCTTGGCTGCTTATTTTGGGGCCTACAAGGCAGATGAAACCACACATTTGCCTCTCCTTCATTGCCTTTTCATCTTCGCAAACAAAAATATGATTATAACAGAGAAGTAGTTACAAAGCATGATTTGAAAGGGCAGAGCACTTTGCTTTCTGGAGATTTCAAGTGAGTTAGGAAAACAAACAAGCTTTATGACATGCTCACAAATAATTGACTTTTGAGATTTCTTATTTCCAGTTATTTGCCAAGTTCTCTTGTATACGTGATTTCATCTGCCTAAAGAATCAGCTGGACTCGCAAAAAAATCAGAAATTCAAATGAAAGTGCCCACAGGGATAACAAGGGAATAGGGAAAAAAGTGAGGGCTGCTGTGCTGGAAGAAGAATTTATCAGTAAGGAAATAGAGAGACTTACAGTGGAGAAGAAGCAGAATCTAATCTGCTGAGGTCTTTTGTCCAACTGTGACATCCTCTTCCATGAAGGGAACAGGTTCTTGCTTCAAAAACACACAAAATCCTGGCACAGGGAATTGATGCTGTCAGTGAGAGCCTTGCTGCACTCAGGGAACAAACAGCACCACACAGACTTCTGTCCCCCCAGCCTTGTTGCAATGGAAATTGTGTTTCTCAGTGTGCCTTCTCCATCTAAATTATCCGAGGCGTGTTTATCATTCCGTGGGCTGCACTCACACAACACCTCCCTGTTTGAACTCTCCAGGGATTCTTTGGTCTTTGGAAAATGTGGGTGATATCTGCTGCAAACACAGACCTGTTTTTCTTACCACTTCCTTTAAATTTCTGTATACAGGCAGGTCAGGAGAGCAGAATCTTCACCTCCCCTGCTGTTGCAGGGGCTCTGCTTCCCTCCACCACCTATTTAAATGTCTGCATTTGATTTAAGACCAAAAAAACCCAGCTGTGGTGATGTGTTTGCCCCCCATGTGTGACTCTGTAAGTGCTCAACCATGTAAAGAATGGAGTTGGATTTGCCCAAATGTTGACTGTGGCGAGACTGAAGCTAAGGTTTAAATATCTGTCACTAGAAATACAAAAGAAATATATATATTGATGGACTGTTTGTAATTCTTCTCACTGTGGGCTTTAAAAAACGCAAATTTGTGGGTTTCAAGCCTCTTAATAAGCTGTCAGATTTAGATGAAAAACTATATAAAATGCAGTAATTAAAAAAGAAGGAGTAGAATAGCACAGAAATTAAAGAGAAATCTTTGTCCTAATTTGATTTGTGACTTCTTTGTAACAGAATAAAGCATGTGTAGATATTAACAATTAATTTCCATAACCAACTCAAATCAGCCAATTCAGAGAAATGTGCATTGCCTTCTGGAAAGCTGGGAGGATTCCTTTTAACCTATTAACACCCTTCCCTTCAGATTCATTCTTGTCTACTTTTTTCCTTTGTCAGAAAAAGTTGTTTATTGATGAAGAAAACAACTTACTGGGTGACAGAGCATTTAATTTTCAAAGCTTCAGGGTTCCATCAAGGTTTCAGTCTTGGTTACATACACCAAAGAAATGAAAGTATTGCCTGTAGTGCCTGCTTGAGAGATGGAAAATTGAGGCACAGAATAAACTGCCTTGCATGAGGTCTTGTGGGAATTCTCTGGGAAGGAAAAATCCACCTGTGGGGTCCCTACTGCCTTCCATTTCTCATCCTTCATCTTCGTACCTGAGAACCACTGCCAAGATTCCTGACAAACTTGCCTCCCCCTAAAACACTCCCCACATTTACCACACAAGACATGTGCATTTAACTGCCTGTCACATGCAAAGAGTCAGGGGCAGAAAAATGGAAGTGGCTTGTCTGAAGTCAGGGAAAAATGAGGCCAAAGCAGGTAGGACTGGCTGATCCCCAAATCCTCTATTTAAGCTCCCCAAGCTCACTGCACTGTGCCATGGCAGTTGTTCCTTGCTTACGTTGTTCCTGGTAATAATTAAATAGAAAGTTTCATAGTTCTCCACTGAGTAATAAAGCAAAAGGCACTTGGATTCCCAAATCCTCCATTTACTGGTACAGGTAAGACTGGCTGTCTACACACATTACTCAGCTCTAATTAGAACTGTAAAGGATTTTCATGACTTTTTAGTTTTCCCTGTTCAGAAGTAAATCCATCCTTAATACCATGGAGAACATATTCTGAGAAAGTCAGAGAGAAGGGAGAATTAAAGAAAAGCCCAAGCGAAGATATGGGAGAGGATGCCAGGTACAATCACTGAAGCAAATAAAGTGAATTAGTTGGAGAGGCAGCAGCCATTCTGCTGGGAAAAGGAATAGAGATGGAATGGCAAAGCAGGGAGATCTGGATGGTGATACAAAGTTAGCAGACAGTGAACAGGGATTTCAGCAGGCACCTGTTTATTCCATTTACATGAGATGGGATCTGGGTGGCCAAGCCAATACCAGGGGTATCTGAGCACTGTTTGTCTCTGCATAGCCCAGAGCACACTTTGGCCTCTGTTTTGTCATTAAGTTTTCAATCTATCATAAAAAAGTGGATTCCTTTTCCTTCTGATATTGAATGAGTGATGGGCTGGTTGAAGGCTTGAGTCGCTAAAAATAAAATTGTCCAAAGCCACTCACTTCTTCCTTATACACAGTAATAACACTCTTGGTTTATAGCCCACCTGGAACCATTGGATTGCTCAGGTGGCCCATTTTCCACTCATTCTGTTTCCTAGTGGCCAGATTCCTCATGGAGCATCCAGCAGGACACTCAGGGAGGGCACAGTTTGGGCCCTGTCCTTGTGGTACATTCTTGCTGTGACAAATAAAGAAGCCAACAGTGATACCAGCATGATTGGCTTTGGCCCCTGTAATTACCATTGTCTTTGATAAAGACTTACAAACAAAATGTGCCATGTCTGTCCATGAACAATTTAGTCACTATGGAACATGAGTTTTCTCTCTGAAGTTCATTAGAGGACCAAAGTCTGCACTGGGGGACCAGTCCCTCATTCAGTATCTTTGGCAATACCATAGGACATCTTTTATGGTGTCAGCAGAGTAGTTTGGGGTGATTCTGGGAAACAGAAGTAACAGCAGGGTTGATTCAGTCAGTCATGGCCTGGTTCTGTGCTTTGAACTATTCTCCACACCAGTAAAACCATGAGATCATCTCTTGATTAAAAAGAGAAAGTCAAATATCTGTAGAAGGGCAGGTCTCGGTCTTGAAAGCACCACAAGCCATTAAACACTCCTGGTTTGTGTTTTAGTTTGACACACAGTTTAAAACACAGCAAAGTTTCCTAGCTGGGGCTGCTTGCCTAACTTCAACATGTCCACAAATTTTGGGGCTTTTGCAGAATTTTTAAGGCTTCAGAAAATGTAAGACTTTGCAGTGAAGCAAAGTGAGGGTGGCATTGAGCAGTGCAGGGACAAGAGATGTGTCCATGTCTGAGAAGCTGCAAAGAGCAGGGGAGGCACCTCAGGCACCTGGCACCCAAAAATCATCACCCACCTCCATGCCAGGGCAGACCACCCTGAAGAGGGAAAGCTCCTGCAGCCAGCAAGATCAGTGATGAGGGGCAAGGAGATGGCTGAGGCCCAATTTCCATGTGCCAGCCTCACAGGAGATATATAGCTTGGTGTTGAAGCAGATCCAGGAGGGCAATAAATAAAACATTAAAAAGACATTACTCAGGTTGAGCCAACTGAAACACCCACGTTTCAAAACAGCAAATTAAAGTGTTGCAGTTTTCCTTCCCTTATTACAAAATATAAGGTTAATGGCTTTTTACCTGGAAATTTCTTAGTATGCAGAAGCTGCACCTTTCTATTAAAAAAAAAAAATCCAAACCCAAGCATTTTTAAAAGGAAATTTCAGGAAGTTAATAACAATTTGATTAACATGGATTGACCAGGAGAGCTACACAACACCTTCTGCTAGAAGATATTTAGTCAATGTGGAAGCCAATGTCTTTTTGACAGTACCATGTGCAGGAGGGCTGGGCACTGCACACCAGTCCTTGGATTCTTAAGCAACCTTCAGAACTGAACGTCCTTATTATTGTTGTTTTGGAGCGGAAGAAGAAATATTATTTTCTTTTTTTCCTTCCATAGCAAATAAAAGACTCAAGAGAGGAGGCCAGAGAGCAGAGAAGATCTGCTTTGACCACCATAAGCCTGAAATTTTCTGAGCAATAGTAGAAAAGTGGTATATTGAGAGCTTACTTGTCCACTTCCCCACCAGCTTTGTTGGCACCTATTTCTCTGGGTCAAGATGAGGGAAAAAAAAAAAAAGGAAGCAAATAATAGGGTTGAGTTTACCTCTTCAGCTCCATTCCTAGAGAATTGCTTGTTTATCCCAAGTCTCTGTTATCTACCCTCATCCTCTGCTGGGTTTAAAAAATAAAAGCAGAGGAACACTCAGTAGCAAAGCTAACACTGTGGACAATTTATCAGCAATTCCAATGCAGCTGTTCATGTTTTGCAAAGCCATCAGTGCTCCTGGTGTGCGTGGCCAGTCATTCCTGCAGCACAACTTAGGCTGGTGAGTAAATCCAGAGTGTGTCCAGTGAGGGCTCTGCCCATGGAAAGCAGCACCACTCCACCACAAATCCCTGTTTGCTCTGCTCATTGCTGGCTGCACAGGATTTATTGTGCTGCTAATCCATCACTGGAGGGGTGGAGTGAAGGAAAGAGAGAGAAGGAAGGGGCAGATGAAGGGCAGAGCTGTCAATTACAACACAAAGATGATTTTCACCCTTTATTGTTCAGCACATTTGCCATCGACACAGGTTAGTATTATTTGGGTCTTTGTTTGCCTCCCAATCCAATCACAAATGATTGGGTGTTGTACTACAGCACAAAGTGTTCATACCTGATAAATCCTGCTTGGCTTGAGCACCTGGCTCAGCTGAAAGCCTTCCAGCACACTGGGAGTAATTAGTCAAAGTCCCTTCTCTGACCAAGCCTTTATCCACCACCAGAGGAAATACTGGTGGCACAAGAAGCTGCTGATTTCCACTCCCATCAACAGGCACACTGTGGGCTCTGGGTTCTCCAGCATTTTTTCACAGCACTGTCAGTCTTCATGGAGAGAGGGAAAATGTTTTCCTCTCCACTGTACCACAGAGTTATGTGTACTTGATCAACACAGAAATAAATACCCAGAGATGGCTGCAGAATAACCTGTATTCCCAGTACTTCGAGTGTACACCCGCATGATAAACAGATTTTTGACTCTTCAGTCAGTATCACACAGTGAAATGTTGTAGAACAACACCACATTGCCCAGGAGGTGCAGGTTCTCAGTAGAAGATCACCATTAATTTGATCACCATATGTTTCTGGCTTCCCCAAAGACCTGTGTTTTAAATCTCCCTGCATAGTAAGAGAATTAGAGTAATGCTTATAGGTGTGGTGCTTATGTGCACTGAAAAATCATCAGGATCCCAGGGGCAGATTCATATCTAAGTGCTGTAACACCTGAAAAAGCAAGTGCTTGAAAAAAACAGACTTGAGTGATAAAGCTCTGCCCCTTCTATGGTGCCACCTCCTCCCACACTCTGCTGTGGAGAGCTGAACACTACTTTTGTAGGTTTTTGGGCAGGATAAATCTTTTGGGCTCATTTCTCCCAAGTTGTCTTGTTTCCTATTTTGCAAGACTGAGGCACAGTTTCCAAAAAGAAACAAGCTGTGTTTGTGCACAAGCATACACCACATGTGCATGTTTGCTCTCAGATCTTCCCTATCCCAATCAATAAACATGCAGCACAGAAACCCTGTACAGCACAGGAGAGCCTCATCCCAGCCCTGCAAAAAGCAGGGGTTTGAAGGATTTCTAATCATCTCAGGCCTGCACGTAGTTGGGCATATATATGGCTACAGACAATATGGACAGTCTGCAATCATCCCATCTCGTGGCACAGAGCTTCCCACAACATGCACACATAAATCTCAAGTACTAATCATAATAGTCCTTTGTTCAAGGGGAGTGTGGACAAAACCCCTGTGCACCTGTCTGTTCATGATCTTCAGGTATAAACACAAAATAAACGCACACAGATGCCAATGATTAATAAACACAAGAATATGGAACATTTCCCCACATATTTGCAGCAGACAGGAGCTTATGTGTGTAATAAAGTCCCCCACACGTAGGATCCTAATTGCTTTTGTGAAGCCAGGTGCCTGCAGAGTACACATTTACATAAAACATCCAGATCACACGAGCTCTTCCTGTCCACAACTCTCCTGATCCCCTTTGTGGAGTGCTGAGCTGCATGAAGAGCTCTCATAGAGCAGAGCTGATATTGCCAACCAAATTGAAGACATGGCTTTGCAAGATGTTTAAAATCTAGCAAATTTGTAGCTGACATGCAACTCTCCAGAGCACTGGTAGGAAAAAAAGGTCAGATTCACTTCCTGACACAGAATTTTGGGATGGGTAGCCATAGAGTTATTTCGAGAATAATCAGCTGCACATGATCAGTTTAAGGTGTTTTAAATCTCTGAGTCACAAGGAAGGTGAATATTTCCATGTGCCACAGGTGAGGAGGTTGGATTGGGATTCAGGCTGCAAAAGGGGTTCCTCAGACTGAACAGACAGGCACTGGGAAGAAAAGCTTCTTCAGTTACCACTTCTTTAAGCTTAAAGGAAGGGTGGGCAAAGGAAAAAAGGAAGCCTCTGTGATCACAAAAATAGCTTGTAAGACAGGGAAAAACCATCACATTAGGTGATTTTGGGGACCAAAATGGAGAAAACCTGAACTTCCATTTGTTGGTCCCCTCTGCCTGATGCTGAGGAAGAGCAGAAAGTGTGAGCACCCCAAGTTGCACTCTGCAATCCTGCCTCTGGCTGAGTGCCCTGCACAGGCAGCAGGAACCTTCCCCCAGCTCCTACCCCCAATCCCATTTTATCAACACAATTACCTTGCAGCAGGGAACCCCTCATTTCCTCCTAAAACCCCTGGTACCATGTTTTTGGCACTCTCACAAATGTGTTTTTTGAATGAAAGCACTACTCCACAATATCCTTGTAGCAGGGGCTTATTCAAACAAACAGCATGGAGAAAACCGACCCCTCTCTTATTTCCTTTTGTAGCTGCACATTGCTTTGTCCTTGCCCACGGTGGGCACACCCATGGATTGAGTTTTAATTTTCACTTTATTTTCTTTAGGTTATCATTTGTTTGACTCATGTCAGATTGACCAAGGAACGATTGAGTTCCCAGCATGGCATGTAATACTCAGCAGTGTTTTATCCTTTCACTTAAGGATAAAGCTGGGGGACTGAAAAAGTGGGGAAGGATTTAATGGATACTAACAGCACTTGCAGCTAGCAGTGGGTCCTGGTGGCAAAATAATCCAGATGCCAAAAATACAGAAAGCCAAAGGGTGCTCTGAGATTCCAGTGGGGTTTGCTGTACCTGGCTTAACCTGTGCCAGAGGAAAAGACATCAGAGTTTCAAGGCTTTCATGGATTCCCACAGGCATGAGGAAGTAATTTCTTTCAAAGCATTGCACAATTAGTCCAGTGAAAAATGGCTTGGGGAGGGAGGTCATTTTCCACTGACTCATCACAGACTGGCCACTGTGAAAGGCAGGAAGCAATGAAAATGCACGGGGTGATCACAGGAGATAAGGCAAATCCTCTGCTCCCACTTAATGCAGGAGCAGAAGTTCTCCTGGCAGCTCCCCCAAGGAAAGGGGAGCTCAGCACAAATTCCACATGTAGTCACATTCTATAATTGATGAGCTCAGTGAGTTCCTAGCAAAGTAGCTCCTTCCAGCCATTTCCTTAATATACACACAATTGTTTGTTTAAAACCATGAAATGCTAGCCCAGAGGGAGCCTGAGAGTTTGACCTGCTGTGCCCTCTGTAAGAGATCCAGGGTCACAGCAGGCACTTCCCTGCCCTGCAGTGCTGGCACCTCCCAAAAGCTGCTGCTGAGCTCCCCCTTCCCGGGCAGCTCCCTCCCAAAATATCTCCTGCTCTGTGAGGACACGTGGAGCATTTATCATGAAATGGTCTGGATGCACAAAACCACATTTCTGGGCTCACTGCCTTAGGGATGAGAGTGATTCAGGAGAGAGCAGCTTCCCTCAGGAAAAGGCAAGAATGTCTGAGGTCCAGGAGGGAGAGATGAGCTGTTTGCTTTGGCCCTGATCCCACAGAGCCTGAGAGGTGTGTTAGCTTTCCTCACAACAAATAGTGCCATCACAGCTTATCTTGCTCCTTATCCCTGCTCTGCAAAGCAGCTTGACCCTCTTTGCATTGGCACTGAACCTCGCAGCAATGCCTTAGGATTTTAGCTTTTATATTTTTCTTGTATTTGTAACCCTGCAGTTCTTTAGTGTATAACTCCAAACTCCACACACAGTGTGAGCTGCAGACACAGCAATTCCTCTCCAGGCCTGGCAAACAGGGTCACCTCACTGCCTCAGGCCCAGAGAGATGGAAACAAAAGTGAGTTTGCGGGGGGCAAACTTGGGGTAAATGACTTAATTACCTGAAGCTGTAATTGGCAGATGAACCCCCAATATGCAAATGGAGCAAACTCATAAAATTGTGAAAACCCATTGTCCATTTTGGGTGTAGTCCCTGGGGGGCTTTGTCTGCCTGAAATGTACCTGAAGGGCCTTCAATAAATAGAACTGCTTTTTATTGCCTTAATTTTCTCTGGACTCTGGTTTTGGGTACCCAAAAAGGCCTGAGCAGTGCATTCCTGGGCATGCCCGTGGCTGGGACCCAGCCTGGCTGCACACCTGGCTGCAGGATGCTTGTAGCACCTGAGGCAAAGCCCCGTTTGTTGTGTGCAGTGGTTAGACCTGTGCTGTGCCCGTGGATAGCTGGGTATCAGCGAGGTGTATGGCTATGCAATTATACTGCAATTAAATTTAATAACTCTGCTAACAGCTCAACTGCAGGATAGTTTGTCTAAGAATTTTTGTACTGGGATTATTAACCTTTTGATGGTTCTGCATATCTATTTACATTAATATGCTGTCCCTAAAGTTATATTTATCTTCCATCCAGAATCACAAAATCACAGAGTCATTTAGGCTGGAAAAGACCTCTGAGATCATTGAGCCCAACCATTAACTCATCACCACACTGCCAACCAGACCATGGCACTAAGTGCCATATGCAGTTGGGTTTTGAATATTTCTAAGGATGGTGACTCCAACAGCTCCCTGGGCATCCCTTCCAATGTTTAACCACCTTTTCAGTGAAGAAATTCTCCCTGATGTCCAACCTGAACCTCACCTGGTGCAGCTTCAGGCCATTTCCTCCTGTCCTGTTGCTCATTGCCTGGGACAAGAGGAGAATTGAGAATTCCATCTCAAGGTCCAAGTTTGAGGCAAACCCGTGTGGTGGAAAGTGCCACCAGCTGCTCTCTGACAGCTGTGGGAGCACAAACAGCAACCCAGGATTCCAGTAAACAGGGAATTCTCTCCAGACCATTCATTAGGTTGTCCAGGGACACAGAGGAGAATAACTAAACTCCAAGGCTCAAACTTCCACGGCAGCTCAGCATACTGTGAATTTCCACTCTTTTCCTTGTTAAGCTTACAGGACTCTATTGATTTCTTTATGTTAACCTTTTGAACTGTGGAAGGTCTATGTTTAGGCACTGTCATTTCTCTCTATTTATAGAGTGGAATTATTTCTGGTTTGCAGATTGGAATCTGTTTAAGCTTTCATTGTGATTTATAAAGGCCTATCTCTCCTACCATACCAGGTTTTGTTTTTCTGTTTTAACTTGTTTCCAGCCTCATAGTGATTTTTAATCAGACAACAATTAATGATGCAAATAAGAAGAATGGACACTGAGGAATTGCTGCATCTACTGTATTACAGTTTTCTGGATTTCAGTAACTGTTCTTTTTTTTCTTATATCATTTGAAGGCCTGTTACCACAGATATATTTAATAGTCAGTGTGGAGAAGCACAGCCAGTGGACATGTGGACATCAGGATGGTGCTGATGCCTTATGATTCTAGCTTTTATATTTTTCAAATCCTGTACTGCATTAGTGCATAGCTCTAAATTCCATATAAAGTGTTAGTTACTGTCTTCACATTTTGGTCAGACAAAGCAATCCCTCTGGGCCTGAGATCCAAGCACACACCACAGCCTCAGGCCTAGAAAAGTATAAACAAAAGTGAATTGGGGGGGAGCAAACTGAGGGTGAATTACTTCATTACCTGAAGCTGTAATTGGAGAATTAACCCCTGATATGCAAATAGACCAAACTTATTTCTGCCTGAAAAACTCGTGACCATTGTCCAGCTTGGGTTTAGCACCTCAGAGGCTTTTGACTGCCCAAAGTGTCCCTATTGAAGGCCTTTAATAAACACCCACTTTTACTCTCTTAATCTTATCTAGCCTCTGTTCTAGGTAGCCACTCCAGGGCATCAGTGCAGTGGGCAGAGCTCTGTGCTAGAAGATCTGATGAAGCTTTTTGTGAAAGTGGTGTTTACTGGCAATGAAAGATGTTAACCTTGTCACTGTCACTGCATTACACTGGACAAGGGGACAAGGGTCAGGCCTTTGGCTACAAGAAGCCTTCAAGCTGCTGACACCTCTTGCAACCACATTTGCAAAAACGAGCTTTGACACATTTGCACTGAAAAAGGAGGAATTAGAAATCATCTTCTCACCTTAACCCAGATACTAGTTTTTAATGATCCTTTCATGGATCATCAGTGTGGCAGCTTTTAGAGAATATCAGGATCTGTTTGATGACTCCAGCTGCCTCCTTGTTGGAGGCATTGCATCTTCCAAGCCATTCTTTAGCAAATGACTGTCCCAGCTCATGGCAGGCTCTTTAGTCCTTTCATTAATGCAAACTGGGATGTGGAGCACTTGCAACACTGTAGGGTTTACAACCAGGGTGGTGATTTATGCTGTAAGTGCTTTAACAGTTTCCCAGTGGGCAGGAGAGACCTGGGAGGTATTTTCAGTCTCTGTGTTTGAGAAAAACCAAAGAAATATCATGCTATTTGTCTTTGAGTGCTCTTTTCTAATTGGAGTTTTTGGAGTCTTTTCTCCCCACCACCATCTATAAAATGCAGTTTTCCTTGAAACATGTAATGATGTGTCAATAAATCACTCAGCAAAATAAATATGCAGATCTTTTAGTTATGAATGTTGCCAGAAAAAAAACCTTTTGTAATTGATAATTAGTGTCCCCAGGATCAATATCTGGCAGAAGAACCTATGGAGGGAGCCTGAATCATCTATGACTACTCAAGAATGACTGATGCTTTAAAAACAAATCTGAGTACCTGCTAAGGGTATAAATTAAAGCTTTAGACAGGGACTCAAAGGCTTGAAATGGGATCTGCTGGTGGCAGTCACCAGCCAGTTGGTGTTCCATGAGCACTGACACATCCCTTGGTCCTGTGGAGACAGACACAGAGGGAAAAGTGCTCCTCCAGCCTGGGACTGCATCACACACAGTTCAGAGAGGGGCCATCAGCAGTCCTGGGAGCTGCTGTAACTAAAATAATGAAGGTACAAAACCTACTGGGAGAGAGTGTGGGAGTGGGTGTTTGGGATCTTTTCCTGCATGTGTGTGATGGACTCCAGTCACCCAAGCAGTGCCTGCAGAGAGAGCAGGCTCCTTGTTATAACCTGAATCCAGTGCCAGGGGGGCATGATGCACAGAGCAGGCAAAATAATCCAACCCTCCACTCAAGCTTTAAAACTTGGTGACAAAGACAGACCTCACTGCTGTCATTATCCTGTCCAGTATTTCTGATGGATTTCCATCCTCTGTGTGGGGACATAGATGTTAGATGCATTATATGTCCATTATATGTCACCTCCACGCTGATCCACATGCATTAAAAGGACAAATGTAAACAAACAATTCAGGCAGCTCAGTCAGAAAGACACAGTTATCATAAAAAGACCAATAAGAAAGTGTAGAAGGATGTTTGACTGCTGGAATGACTCTTGTTGCCTGTTCATTATTCTTAATAAAAGGAGATGGTTCCGAAAAATTGTGTTTCCTTGGTTATTTTTCCCAGGAGATGGTTTATAAAACACAGAATATATAACACACTGTGTTGCAAGAAAATACCTTATTAAGTGAAGATAGTTAGAAAGAAAGAGTAACACAAATGAATGGTAATATTTTTCCCTTTTACACTTAGTAAAAAGTGCAATAGTTCTTTATATGGATTTAATATCAGTTGCCTTATGAGTGGTGAGAAAAATAATCTCACAGCCATGGTGTATTCAAGAATGTTTTAAATACTTGTACTGGATCATTAGCAACCAAAAAGATACTGTAAGACTTTTGAGTAGGCAGCAGTAGGATATCAATTATGACATCTGGTAGTGAATAGTAGTAATTTCTTCTTCTAGTTGTCTGAAGATGCAAGTCTCTAGGAAATCTTGAAAGGCCATGTTTAATGTTGGTATCTGTGTATGAGCCATTGATTTCTGGTATTTAAGGACCAAGTTCAGCAAGGTGCTTCTACAGGAACTTGTATCTTACTGATTGCATAGCACAGACCCCTGAACAAGCCATCCCACCCCTGGCCTGGGCCCCAAGATCAGGAGTGCTGGCCTTCCCTGCTGCTGCCTGGAGTGGAGGGTGGGATTCAAGAGAAATCTGACTCAAAAGAACAATCTTTGCCTTGGGACCTTGGGCTGGGATCCAGCAGCAACCTTACTGAAATTCTTATACTAATTATTTAATTTGGGATTTTCCACAGTGGGAACTCCTAAATTGGTCCAGAGCCCTAAATTTTCCATAGCTTTGTACCATGATTTGTAATGTAGGTGGTGCCATCCTGAGACATGGCCCGAAGCACTGAGCAGAGCCAAGGCCAGTTGTGTTAGCCCTGCTGTGCTGCTGGTCAGCATGAGGGCCTCCACAGCTCTCCAAATAACTCCAGTTTCAAGCCTTTAAGCTGGAAATTCAAGTGACCAAGACTTGTGCTGCAGCCAACAAAGACGAGCTGACACATTCAGAAGGCAGCACAGGTGAGCCCCTCCTCAGGGTTCTGGCTCTTTTACTGACTAAGCAAGAAAAACATGGAATTAGCCCCTTAATCCAGGCACATCAAGTGCCCCACATTAGCCAAGATTTGGGCAATAAAACTTTGGGCAATAAATAAAATCCAAAGCACGTTTCTACCTCGGCCTGTGCCTGTGCAGTGTTTGTCCAGGAGGTGATTTCCAGCACAGGGGTCAGTGCCCAGGGGTGCAGCTGCTGCCTGAATGCAGCTGGGTCCACGAAAGGAAAACATCAGTTGACACAAGGCTTATCAGCAGCAGTGACACGGCTGCTGGTGCTGCTGTGATCCAAAGAAAAGCTTTCTGTGTCACAAGGCAGAAGGAGCGTTCTGGGGTGAGAAGCCCACCAGAGCAGGACCTTTCCTGCTCACACAGCCTCCTGCTCCCAGGACAAGCTCTGCCAGCCAGGGAATAAACCTGAACAGCAGTGATAAAGTTGTGTTGTCTCCACTGGTGCTATATGACTCTTTATTCTTCCATAGAAGCCATCCTATTAGTTACATTTTTTTTTCCCCGCAAAGGTTTGAGTTGCCTTCGAAAAGGACCTTGCCCCTTCTTCCTGCTATCAAAGCATCATCCAGTCGTGC
Source organism: Chloebia gouldiae (assembly GCA_003676055.1). Taxonomy (NCBI): domain Eukaryota; kingdom Metazoa; phylum Chordata; class Aves; order Passeriformes; family Passeridae; genus Chloebia; species Chloebia gouldiae. The sequence goes on along the minus strand of QUSF01000027.1, from coordinate 4,299,435 downwards.
CTGTAAAAAACAGCAACAAAACCTGTGGAGGAAAAGATTTTTACTTCTTTCTAAACAAAAACAAAAACAAAAAGTCAGCTAAAAACAACCAGAACTTTTATTTCTTGTCGAGTAACCATATTCCATGAGGCATGACAAGCAGACCTTAAATTCTCACTCAACTCAAAGGCAAACCATTATTCTGTAATTTTGTATGTAAATAAGATGTATTAGGAAATCGCTCAAGCAATTAATTAAACAGCTGTTACAGAATAAGTGATAAAGGAAACAGGGGCATGAGTATGTGGAATTTTCCTTGCACAGGCACCAGGATGCTTTTATTTATTTATTGCTGTGTAAAAGGGCAGTACAGGTCCTGCATACCTTGGTATCAGCTCTGAGGTCCTCAGGGGGATGTAGCCCCAGGATGTTGGATCCTGACTTCATTGGTACAGTGTGGGATATGGGAATGGAGTTGATTCAAAAGGGGATGGGGTCTGTGGTTGTTGCTGACCACCAACCTGCAGTGCTCTCACTGAAGGATGGACTTTATTAACTTCCAGAAAGAATATTTTATCTTTGAGAGGAGCACTGGCCTGGGAATGATGAGCTGAGCCTAATCCAAAAGGGAACATCAGCCTCTCTGTCTTCACTTGCAGAGATACTTAATTTTTTTAAGCCCCTTCTGTTGTGTTCCACAGGAAACAGCCCTGGGAGGGTGAAGCTCACCAGCCCTAACACCAAAGGATGTCCAGCTAAAAAAATGGAAGGCAGACATCAAGAGACAGTCTTGGACTGAGGAGCAAGTGAGACAGATGAAAGGTTTGAAGAAGAACTGCACCATGGAGATGAGATTTGACTAAAACCACACACAAGGCCATAAAGTGATTAAAGGCCTCAAGTCTTCCAGATCCTTGCAGGTGGAATGTCATTTCACTTCCCAGGAAGCACTGGGATCATTGGGGCAGGACCAATCTCTCACAGGCCTTCCCTAGAGCTCGTGCACTTCTGGAATACATTTCTGAGCTCTAAGAAGAAATCACAGGGCTTGGCCAACAAAAGGGGAAACACAGAGAAATGAAGCTCAATGCACATTTTCACTCTGCCTGTTCTGCTCATCCCCCCATCCCTCATTCCTTGCATAGCAAGGTCTGACTCCTCATTTGGAAACACCTGGGAGGTCTGAGGTGCAGGTGTGCTGAGGATGTCTGCTCCTTTGTGACAGAGCCAAAGCAGCTGGGGATGCTGGTTATGGTCTCCTGCTCCTGTATCATAGTCCTCACTGATGGGGCTGGTTTCAGACTCACCTCATGTGCACACATTCACCCCTTTAGGAAGAAAATCACCCAAAGTCTTGTTTTCAACTGTTCTTGATTCCAGCAGCTTGGCAATGTCTGCCCCAACTTCTTCCACGTGCAGGGAGAGCAGCCTGAGCCAGTCCTGACTGCAGGTCTGTGGTGGCTGTGACCAGCCCCAGACAAGGTCCAAACTGCCCAGAACCCAGCCAGCCTGCGAGGATGGGACACACCAATGCCTTGATGGCGTTGCAGGTAGGGAAGGGCTGGGAGTGAGCAGCACTAAGGATCCCTCTCTGGGATGTATCCGTGCACAGGTCAGCACAAAGCTGTGTCCAGAACCTCCCACAGCCTCTGACTGCTCCCATCCCTGTGTGGGGATGCCAGTGGGGTGGGACACAGGAACCCAGAGCATCCAAAGCAATTTGTACAGCCCTGGGACCATGATGTGAGTGTGCTCCCAGCTTCATTAACCAGAGCTCACTGTCCCTGCAGAGGGAAGGATCTGAGCCTTGAAGAGATGAAGGATTGTTCTGGCTAGCCAAGGAAGTAATTTTAATTTGCAACATTCAGCTTCCAACTGTTCAACAGCAGCAAGAGGTTAACAATGTGGAACTGGGGCTTGCGTAGAAGGGACATTTCCCTTCATCACTGTGCACGTGGCCCTGTCACTCCTTAGGCAGCTCTTTTCTCCTGCTGCCCCATCCCAAGCTGAAAAGGACAGCAAAAATGAACTGGATTTGCTCCTGAAGTGTGTAGCAGAATTTTGTCACTCTGTTCTGACCTTGTGGCCAAAGAGTTCTCATTCTGTTGGAAGCACCAGAGTTCTTTCTCCAGTCCCATGACATTGTTCTTCTTTTCAACTCATCTTATCTTGGGTGAGTTTTAAGATCTTACCTTTCAGACTCTGCCACTAAGAGAAGGACACTGGATATTAAATCAACCAGCAGGAGGACACAGATAATTTTTTTTCTGTCCACGCTAGACAATTATTCCAATGGCTGTCCTAGACATGGCAGATTTAATAACTGCAAATGAAGGACATTTATCTCTGAAACAACTGATTTGATAAAAAATGGTAAAATCAATGAATTCATTACTACACAGAGACAGTAATATTTGTAGGGGGAGGGGGCACAAGCTTGTGCTGTTATAAATTATTTCAGTCTGGTGGCATTCGGGTGTTCAGGGATGTGTTTCTGTGCAATGGAAACAGTCATGTTTGGAATTGCAGGGCTCCCACATGCAGAACTCATCACCTGCGAGCAAAAAGCTCCTGAGCCACCTGTAATTCCTGATGCTCCAGGACCAAAGCCTGAATTCACAATCCACCAGTGGGTACAAAATTAACCCAGCACAAAACATGCTTTCACAAAGAGACTGATTTATCTGCCTCAGGAAGGATAAGCCACAGCAGCAAGATATTCTTGAGAATGTCCCTTTCTGGATAATTGTCAGCATTTCATTCCATTATAGATCCAGCTTCAAAAATTTTCTGTGACCTCTTGAAAATTTGCAATTGAAGAAATGTAAAACATATTTGTTTCATTTGCAGAATATTTTTAATTATTGTTGGAAAAGTCCTGCACAATATTTTATTTTGACTTCTGTACCTGATGTCTGTATGGTTTTTCTATCCTTTATCCCCTATTCTCTCTTTTTTCACTCCTGAATTTGCCACTCAAAAGAGAAGAAATTAAGGATAATAATTGCATTAAGTCAATGTATCATTTAACTTTTTGCATGGTAGTGAAGAAAACAAGAATAAAATTACTTGTAACAACAATTTAATATTATTAAAGAATTTTCTTTTTGACAGAACAGAAGAATCAGCCACCTCTTTTGGTGAATTTCTTGGATTACCCAAGCTAGGGTAGATTCTAAAGACTTTTAGTTCCCATTGAACATGAAAGGGTTTGCCCCAGTTTAATTTACCATTATGTGATATTAGAAATATGTGCAGAAAGTGCCATATAATGTGATCTACCATCTCGAGGCCTTCCAGCTGTTGGGCTGTACAGAAATAACTCGAAAAATTCAGCACAATAAGTTCACTGGGTGTTCAGTGCAAACAAACCCTGGGGGATTTATCAGCATACTTTCTAACTCTTTTATTCTTCAAAAAAGCAGAGGTGGAAACCCCTTTGTATGTATTAGCAAAAGTCATTTAGTCCTTTGCTCATCACAGCCATGACACTGAACTCCAGCTTGGCAGCTTCTCTCTTCCCATCTCGTTTTGCTTTTGATCCTGATTATTCTGGATGGGGATTGGCAGGAGAAGTCAGCACAGGATGGAAGAGCTCCTGGAGTGCCACGCACGGGCTGGGGCCACCTGACAGCATCTGAGGGCCTGTCCCATCACCCTGGCCAGAGAACCAGCAATGCCCAGCTCCAGGCTGAGCCAATTCACTGCTCTACTGAGGAGCACAGAGCTCAGATGCAACAGATAAATCTGAATAAATCCATGCTGCACTCACCATTCATTTGCCCTAGAAATAACAGCCTCAGCAGAGCATGGGCTACTGGCAAGAACAGCAAAGCATCCGACATGATAAATAATGTTTACATCCAGAATCCAGATGTCATTTTCCATCCTGTAGCTTTGGAAATAATGGCCTGTTACTTCTTATTAAATCAAGGGTAATCCATTCACCTACAGGCCCAACGATAGCTGTCTCTGCTAATCTCCACTCAGGGAGCCATATTCATCAGTGGGAGAAGCCTGTGTTTCTAGCAACAACTGGAAGCCAAATGATCTTCAGCAATGGAATTTCAAATATCAATTAGCAGTTCAAACATATGAATCTGTCAGTGCAATCCTGCCTGACGCAAACCCCAGTTTTCCACCAGTAGTGTGACCTCCTGTGTGCTCAGGCATGCACACCCCAATATTATTAATTTCCTTCACAAACCTTTTATATTTACCAGCAATAAAAAGCTCAGTGACTCTCTCTAGTGATGATTCACCCCATGTCTACAGCACTTCAGCCAGTGTAATTCTCCTGTGGACGGAACTTATTTCAAAAGTGACCCTGATTTGAGCTGGTTGGATGATACGACCCAAACATCCATTCCAACCCAATTTTTTCTTGGCTTCTATGAGGCAGTGGTGATAACAGCTGTGATTAAAATGTCATGACCTTGAAAAGCAATGGGAAGTTCACTTTGAACAACCTTTATGAAGTTTGGTTTATGTCCTAGGTGGGTTGAACCACTGCCACCCTTGGTTTGACCGGGCCATAATGGCAATGTGCACCTGCCTTCCCTCATCTTTCTGCCCCAAAAAAGGTTCTTTTCCTGTAAAAGAAAAATTAAAATAAAAGGAAATTTAGAAAACAGAGATTAAATACACAAGTGTGCAACCAATTTATTTTGAGATATTTGCACACAGCAAGATCTGGTCACATCTACTTTCAGATTCTAGTCCTGCGCTTTGGGGCTTTTGGACTGTAATTGTGTTCAGTCTTCTATTTATACAGTGAATCTATAATGTAATTTCATGAGGTACTGAGATGCACTGAAAAACATATGAGCACTAAGTTGCTCTGCCTAATCCATATGAAACAGTGCTGGAAATCAGCCTGGCAAACGTGGCAAGAGAATGAGCGAGGATTTCATCTGGGGTCTGACACTAATCTAAAAAGGATTATCAAGGAGATAGCCTGAGATACAGAGCACTCAAACAGAGAGGACAAGGAATCCTATTTAAATGAATGCAGTGGGTTGTGGGGGGCTTGTAAACAATTAGCACGTGGCCTTCCCACTGACCACACCAGCAGGAGCTCATCCCCCCCAGCCACTGCACAAACCACATTTACTGCTCCAGGCACCAGATTCAAAGAGAGCTTAAAAGACACAGATGATTTTCCAACATTAGCTTTCAATAGGGACAGCATGTCTGGCAGGATGAAACGAATGAAAAGCCCTTGCTGTTCACAGTTGAAATCCACCCCCTGTCGTCTCGCTGTCATTCCTCCACCAGCTTCACCACTTGGGGAACTCACAAGGAGACAAATCCACATCAGGGCACCCAATGCGCCGTCTGTGGGGTCCCAGCAGGAGGGTCCTGCTGAAGTTCATCCTGGGTGCCAGAGGTGGTGGTGCTTGTGGCCACCCTCCTCTGATATCCCTGCTCTGTTTTACTTATATTGTGGTTTTCCTCTTCATATTGTGGTTTTCCTCTTCATATTGTGGTTTTCCTCTTCATATTGTATTTTTCCTGAAAACAGATCTGTGAGCACCTTTCTGTTTGGGCTGATGGAAAGCAAAGATCAGGCCAATTAATCATTGAATTGCAGGCTTAATTTAAAACATGAGAATTGCTCTTTCTGAAGCAAAAGAAATGACTAGTTCTCTCCTTTTGTGGCAGAAATTTAAGAACCTGCTGGTTGCCTCAGTCTCATCCGCTTGTCTTCCCCTGACAAATTGAAGGTTTTGTGGATTTTGGCCTTTTGAACTATAGGATTTAGTTTCCAAATACCAGAAAATGTTTTATGGATTGTAGCATGTGTAGTGCAGCGTTCCTGTGTCCCATGTGCCTGAAGCCAAGCGTTTAGCTGAGATGAAGGCTTCATGGGATGTTTCAGGAACAACCGAGCAAATCCATGCTAATGCCGTGAAAGAACTCTCATCCATCTTCCTACTCTTCCCTTTGGGGTTTGGCTACAAATAAATTATGCATGCCCTGAACTATTCCTAGGTTAGTGGGGTATCATTTAATGCATGAACAACATCAGTGAGGCCCTTTGGAGGCTGACAGTGCTCCACGTGCCGCTGTGTTCCCAAAAATCCTGAGCATCACCACAAGCACATCCACCTGGAGTGCAGCTGCTGCACATGGATGGGGTGATGCCTCCTGTGCACAGGGGGATGGAGAACAGAAAGGCACCCTTGTTAGGCCATTCCATTCCCACTTAATTTTTGTTTTTCCTTCCCATTAAGGCTAATAAGCTCATGAGCCGGTCGGTGCATTAACTGGAGCAACACTTTTGTAGCTTCCACGATTCCAGTCAACTTCTTTTGCTGATTTTGTTGAGCAGTCCTTTTTCCACACATGAACACTCCCATATAATTGTTTTATTAGCATGGTCCAGTGCATGGTTGAGTTAGAAATTTGTGCTGGATGATGCAGAGCATTCCTTGCTTGAAGTAAAGTTGTCACAAAGGTATCAAAAGCACCTTTTCCCCTTTTTTGCAAGCTGTACAATAGAAGTTGTTATGTACCCTGCAAGCATTTATTCATTATAAAGTCATATTTGGTTCAGTGAGACTGGAATGGGTTCCAGTAGGTTAAATCTCTCCAAAGCCAAATTTCCCCCTTTCTGGAGTTCATGCATTTAGTTCACTCAGCTTTCCAAACATATAAATAATCATAACATAACAACACACCCAGGGGATCTTCAAACCTCACTGGGTTGTACTCAGCCTTCTCCCATCCCTTTCATCCACTGAAAGATTTGTGCAAAATAGAGAATATTGTGATAAAAGAGGACAGAACATAAAATAGAGGGCCAAGCCCTCAAGCTGTGTATCATAATAAAGGCAGAAACATCATCTAGATTTGGGCCAGCAGAGAATCTGGATCTTTGTACTTGAAATATAAGTAAATATTTCAGAGCAATAAAGGTGAAATATGCTCTAGATGTATTTTAGGAGAGATTTCAGCAAACTTTATGTTTAAATTTTTTGGCTGATTAGCCCACAATGATTTCTAATTCTTTGGGAGAGTTTTTAAAAATCAAACTTGAATATACTCAAGACACAGAAACTTAGAAAGTTGTCTGCAGGTCATGGAGACTAACATTTATTTTTTAAGGAGAAAAAAATCCTTCAGCTGACTTGCAAGCAGCTGTTGCATGCAATATTGAGGATCTGAAATGAGCAAAGCCAGTTGTTTGAATGAAAGCTCAACACCTCATTTTCCACTCATCTTGCAAAGGATGTGCAGTCCTGCAGAAAATGATAGAGCAACATTATTATAAAAATGGGAGTGATAGATAAAAGGGATCTTTTGTGTTTTTCTTTTTTTTTTTTTGAGCTGGCCCTTCCAGGTGGGTACTTTCTATGTGTGTTTGAAGATGGGATGTGGATGGATCCTATCAGGCCACACAGGGGACAGAACTACTCAGTCAAACTCAGCTCAGTGCTGGGCATCACCAAAACACTTATTTTTGTTCTGTGATACGCCAATTCCATCCCTCACCCTGAGTTTCCCTGCAGCTGAAGTCACTCATTTCTCTGAAGGCCCAACTATTCACCAGGAAGGTCAGGTTTTCAGAGGAGGAGAGATAATGCAGCCTTTGCTGGGAAAGCTGCCTGCACCCCTGACCACCCAGCTGGAAAATGTAACTAATTTTATTCACTGGGGAGTGCTGGGAGGATTAATTGGATTTAGTGGCCACAATGTACTTTACATTGGTTGGGTGGAAGGAGACTGATAAGAGTTGAGGTGCAAATTTCTCAGAGGTGCAAGGAAAAGAGTGCCCAAGGAGGAGGGCAATTATTTAAAGAGTCAGTGAAGCAAGGAAAAGACAATTAGCATTGGTATCACCCTAATTCACAACAATTTGCAACAATGAGTCTGAGACACTCTTCTCATCAAGGCCAGAATACATAATTTCTTGACCTTATTATAAAATATAATTAAAAAAACACGAGCAAAAATGCTGCATGTCCACATGGGTAAAACAGAAAAACTGAAGGACACACAAAGGAACTGAAGGACAATGGTGATTTGGGAGTCCTCGGTCAGAAAGAAAATTACAGCAGGTTTATCTAGCCCAGGGTTTTTCAGTGGAGCCAAACAAGTGACAGAAAATTTGAACAACACAGCCTTCACTTTATTTTCTGTCCCTTGGGAGCCTCTCCTTGGCCTGGAGCAAATCCTGGCCTGTTCTTCTGCATTGCACAGGGACAGGATTCTTTTTTCCCACGTTCTTGTAGGTTATCTGAGATGTTAACCTCAAATATCTCCAGCACTGCAGCATGGAACAAACATGAAAGAAGCAGATGGAATACCAGGAGCAGCAGCATCAATACCCCCTGAGTAGATTACAAGCTGGAGTACAGCTGCCACTTCCCTGATCTTTTATCAGCACGTAATATTATTAATCACAGAGTTCAAGGAAAGATACTCTGAAAGGGACAAGAGAACAGGCTTCTAATGGAATTGTGACTGGTTTATACCATGGCTATTCTGGCTACTTCTGTCTGTTTTTTATTATTGAGACCCTATTTTAGATGGAAGAATTTTTTTAAGCAGTATGTGGAGCCAGGGTCATAGGCCAGGTCAGTTTTCAGCACAACAGGTACACCTTGCTGACTGCACCAACTTTAAAAGGCTCCTCTAGGATTTTTTGTTGTTGTTGTTGTTTATGGTGCTTGTGTTTAAGAGTCTCACGTGTCCAGGAAGCAGTGGACAGATGAGTGGTAGATTTTTTTAACTGGGGGTGCTTTCCTCTCCTCAATTAAAAAAAAACCACAGCCTGTTCCAATGAACTCCTCAAGCCTGTTATAAAGCACAGCTCTCCCTTCATCTGTGAAATGTTCTGTTCTGAAATAAAGGATTTCCTATTAATGCTGAGGAAGAAGATGTTTGTCAGTGTTAAAGGGCAAGAGAACTTGGATAACACCAACTTTATTCAGCTCCTTTCACAGGTGCATCTCAAAGTCCTTTATGAATCATATAAATATTATTTTCAAAATTTATCCCGAAGGACATTTTGAGCTACCCTAACCAGCCATAGCCTAAAGACTTGGGAAAAGCCACCCCAGCCAACCAAAATATGCACAAATCAGACAGTAATTCTGGTGTGTCTGCAAAATGCATATGGGCTGAATATCAAGCTGCTTGCTTTTTACAGCTGTGTGCAAAACACCCAGCGCACTGTAGGTGTTATTTATAAAACTATTGATTTTTATTATTTATCTCTGTGCCTGTCTCGTTCTGTGCCTGCCAGCTGATCACTGTCAGATGTACTAGATTGTGTACATGGATTGGACTGGAGCTGATGGGATTAATTGATTTGATTACATTGAGTGAAATCAGTGGATTTCACATCAAATAGAATCAATAATCTGAATTACATTAGACAGATGAGCAAACACTGGGCAGGATCATTGCTCTGGCTTTCCTGGGATGTTGAAATGGTTGAGATCAGTGGATTGGACTCATCTGTGCATGACACGGGGACTGGTTCCATTCGAGTCGCACTGGTGGCCTCAATAACTACAATTTCTTTTTAACTTGAATTTGTACTGATCTTTATTATAATAATTATACCTAGCGGCAATCACCCTCTCTGGTACACACAAAAAAGTTCATTATATGACACAGAGATGAAGTGGCTCATTTTCCCCCTATTCTAATTTGGTAAATGGTGATTACAGAGGTAGGAGCTTAGCGAAACCCAATGAGCCTTGATACGTTAGTTAGATTTTTAACAAGTCATCTTTACTGAGACCTAACTGCGTGGAGCCGAGTCTGATGAGAAGTCCAAACCTCTTGCCTGCTGGTGCTGTTGTTATTCTCTTGATTATCCTGCAGCATGTTGAACACTCCTGTGTGAGAAGGGCAGCGCCATGGCACAAGGCCACCTTTCTCTTGTCCTTAATCAGAAATGTTGAACTGTTCTCTAACCCCCAAGAGGGAAAAAAATTCATTAGGTTTCATCTTTTTTTTTTTTTTTCATTCCTGAATGCTAAGTGCCTCTTCCTTTTTCTCTCTCTTCCTGGGGAAAATGTGCGAGGAATTAATGTTTAGAAAAAAATATTAATTTTCCCAATTCCCACACGAGGCCAAATCCCATCATCTGCAGAGAACTGCAGCCAAAGGTCACTGTAACAGAGGGGTAGGGTGTTAGCAACATATCCTTTCAGCTCAGTGATCAAAAACAGAAGATTAGCCACCTCTTTCCCAGCTTAGTGACATAAAAACCATGGAATTGGCCTGTGAAAGGAAAAGGCAAACTGTGTTGACAAAGAGGAGATAGTTTAGTGGCTCATGACTGAAGCTGTCATTTAAAAATAAAAGTTCATTCATGTTTTCCCATAAATAACACTCCCAGATCAGGGTGCAGAAGGCACAAATTTTGACAGGAAATTAGGGAGGGCTAGAAGAAAGAATCGGAGCCAGAGGATGACTACAGCTGTGAATGCCTCCAAGGCCAGCTCAAATCTTCTGTATTTACCCCACATTTGTGTCCAGCAAGCTTTTTTTGTTAAACTGATTAAAGTCGGCACTGAAAAAAATCTACATTATTGCTAGAAGAAGGCACCCCAGACTCTTGGTCCTTTTTGTCATCTTCTACCCTTTGGATTTCTTTTCTGACTAAGAATTGAGGCCAGAGCCTAAATCCACAACTGGCATCCCTGGAACAAAGCAGATTTCCCCCGGGTTTGGTGGTTTTGGAACCATCCCAGACAAGGGGTGGATGTGAAAGTCCACCCTCCAGGACACCTGCCTTGCTCTTCTTCCTCCACCTGACCAGATGGGTAATTTATCCATGTTCTCATTGCTCAAACACATGTGTAACACAGGAAAATGTGGCAAAGGATGGAAGATAAAAGCAAAACACAATTATTAGGGAATACAGATAATACAAGTGTCTGCCCTTACATCTTTACTTCAGCTGTGAACTTTCTACTTACAGCTGTAATTTGCAGCTGGAACTTCTTGTTTATTTACAAGAATATTAACTTCATTTTAATGTGGGGAATCTGAAATGTTATTATGGGTGGTGGTTGCAAGTTGTGTTTATGCACAACTGGACAAGGACATTTCCTGGTCTCCAGAAAGGAGGCTGGCTTGGGCTATTAAAGGGAAACATGTCAGCTTCAGAATATGAAACCCACAGCAGTATTCCACAATTCAGCTGTTGACACAATGCTCTGCAACCTTACAGAATGCTGAGGGATTGACTTGGTTTAAAAACACCTGGATGCAGAAAGGCTCACATAATGCACAAAGAACAGAAAAGCTGCAGCATTTGGCTCAAAAGCCCTTCCAAGTTCTCTTCTGAGACCTCGTGCCTCTCATCCCCATCCTCCAGCTCCGTTCCCCTCTCCCCCTCCCACCTCCCCAGGAAGGCTGACTCTCATCTGTCTGCAGTTAGCAGAAACCAAAGTGACTGGACTTGCTGCTGGAACAGAAGAAATATGTGCTGTTAACTGTTCATTGAGCTGTGAGATGAACAAGCTGGGTGTTGAAAAGGAAATCCAACCTAAGAGTACATTTCCAGTGTTAATAAAGCTTTTTCCTTTTGTTGTATATTTCCAAACACTGATTCCAGAACGGCTGTCATCAGTTGTTTTTTTTTTTCCCCAGAATTAGACAACAGGACAAATTTAAGGTATCATGGAGTCATTTATCCTTGCTAAATGACAGCTCTCTGTGCTGCATTTGGAGATCTGGCTTGTCCTCCATCTTTTGTTAAAAATTCTGCCATATCTACATCTCACTGTCATTGTCTCAATGAGACACACATTTCTGAGTCTGTCTCAGCTGTGTTCCCCTTCAGACGTGAAGGGATAGGCTGCACAGCAAGGGGTGAGTTTGTAGGAGCAGGAGCAAGGCTGCTTTCTACTAAGGGGAAGATGGAGCAGTACCTCTCCTGATCCTTGGAGGTACTTTTCTCTCTTAAAAGGAGCAGAGGTTTGGGGACCCAGACTGGCTGCTCCTGATGGAGAAGACACCACACAGGAGCAGCCATGAAGACAGGGGAAAGGCACAAGGAGATGGGTGTGAGAAGGCAACAGAGAAAACCCACACAGGTGAAATTTCCCTTGTTTTTCCTCAGAATGTGGTGCCTTGGAGGAAATCGTACTTCCAGGGACAGAGACATTCCCATAAAACCTGGGTTATCTCCTCCTTTGTGGAGGTGTGAGCACCTGTTCCCAGATGTTTTTGCTCTCTTCTCTGAGCAGATGCTGTGTGCAGGCTGCTCTCTGCTATTCTTGGCAGGAGGTAACTCCAGTAAAATTCTGAACTCCACTTTTAGATGGAGGAGAGCTTGGGTTGGGTTTTTTAGGAGCATTATGTGCAGCAATTGCATAGCCTGCAATGATTTAGAGCTCATCTCTGTTACAGTCAGGCCCATTTGGCATTTACTTTCATGAGCCACAATGGAGACCTCATGCTGCAGTGAGGTTTCTCTTGAATTTTGTTTCACTGTCACAAAGCCATCATCATCTGGTTTTGCTTCTGCATTTTATCTTTTGCTCAGGAGAGGAGTGTCATATATTATTCACATCACATTATGTTCACAACATTTGAGGTGCTGGACAAATGCATTATAAGAAAACAGTCCCTGCTGTGAAGAGTTTACAACCCAGGCAGAAAAACCAGATGAAATTTAGAGGAAAAGACATGTACTATGAAAAAACAAAATGAGATAAGAAAACATTCAAGGTGTCATGATTAACAGAAGGGCTGTTAATTCTTTTTTTTAATACTCCATTTTAATGGCAGAGACCATAGAAAATTTTTCACAACTCCCCCTCCTTCTGGTGAAAGACAAAAGTTTCCTGTGAAGACATGAAACTGAGTTTACTCTGTCATTTGAATTGAATCTTGATTTTCAGAATTTCTTTTCATCTTTTGAAGACTTACCTGCAGAAGTGCTTTATTAAACCCTGTTTTAAAAAAGATCACATGTTTGATTTGTCTTCTAAAAAATATTTTCCCAGAATTATACTCCCCATATTAAAAAAAAAAAAAAAAGTCTTTCTTCTCTTCAATAATTCCACTTCTGGTGCAGCACTGACACCAGGTAGCATGTCATCTATTCACACCCATCAAAGGTGTTTTCACTGCCTTGGGTTCATCTTTCACAGGCTTTGTCAAAGTCCTTCCAACTCCTGCTTTTTCACCAGAGGAGATCTGTGCATCCTTTGGTTGCACACAGCAAATTTCTTGTCGTCCCCTTCCTCTCTGCCCTCCAGTCCTGAGGTGGCTTCTTTGCTGGCCCTGCTCCACACCACTCATCCACCCACAGAAATAAAAGTCTGCTTGATACTGGCTCTTGGAGCATCTCTCATCTCATGGAGACCACAAACCTCTATCTCTTATCATAATCCTGCACATTTATCACCAAAACTCCAGAGTGGGCTGGTAGGTGGCAAATTGTCCATTTAATTATGGGATTTTAGCTTGCTTTTCCTAGCAGGTCTTTTTCACAGCAGCTGACCTTCAGCGAGTCCTTGAATCATACAATTGCCTTTGTGAGACTACAGCAGTGAACATCCTTATTTTTTTTTATTTTCATCACTGTCTTTCAGTTCAGCAGCAACATCCTTGAGGTGTCCTGTGAAATCCTGACACAGGGAAGCACCAGCCTGTGTTTGCATCCAGGCAGGGGATGGCAGGGCCAAGTGCACAGTCACTTTGATGTGATTTTTAGGAGCAGGGATTACGTTGCCAGAGCTAACAGGCTCTTTTCAGGCTGTTCATATTTCATTAAAGCCAAGCAGAGAGGGGGGAGAGCCACTGCTCTGTGTCGTGTCACAGCACTGGGAACAGAGCAGGGGGAGCTGGGCAGGTGCTGGGTGTTCTGCTTAATGGGAAACTTCCTTCAGAGGAAAACACATTCAGGGGGACTTGATGTCCTCTGGTGTCATTTTTTTAGATCCCTTTCAATAAATGTTTTCAGTTGGTCAGAATTTTTCATTTTAACCAAGAAGGGATAACCTTTTCTGAGTTTAATTCTAAATTTAATTATTTTGCAATGAAAGCTGTACTGTACACTATGGCAACAGAGTTTGCTATGAGTGAGAGGAGCCCAAATGCTGCAAGGACGCTGCTCAGGAAACAATTGCTATGAGTGGAGTCAGCAGCAGCTGAGAAAGCTCCTGACAGTGAGTGAGCCTTAAGGAAGCCAATTTCCAACTTATTTTAAGCTCACTCCAACTCTAAAAATTCCAGGTTGGTTTCAAATCAAGTGTAGCTTTGGTGTCTAAAAGTGCCTTTGGCTTTCTTGGTGTGCCCACACCAAGGAAAATCACTCCCTCCAGGATCTGGATGTTTTCAGTCCCACCATGAGCCTGCTCTGCCTTCAGGGCTCCCACTGTGTGTTTGTGCTGGCTGTATTTCTCAGGGGTTGGGGTTTGACAACAGATCCATCAGTGAAACTGAGTCTGGTTAAATCACTTCTGTGTTTTGTCCTCCCCAAAGCAGTGCAGATGAGGAATTTTGCTTTTTCAGGTTTCTGAGTGTCAGGGCAGGTTACTGTTCATGTGCCATTCTCCTGTTTGTTATCAACAGCTCCATTTTCTGCCTCAACTGACCTGTGTTGGCAGTGCACAAAGGTTGGTCTCCCTTTGCTTTGTTTTTTTTTTGCCACATTTCCAGATTTCACTTCCTTGCCTCTCCACCAGCTCACTGAATTCTTGTTGATGTGGAAAAGGCTTCATAACACTTCTTTTTCTCTCTGAGCTTTTAAATGTCTCCACTGTCACCTCTTGTTTTGGTTCTCAGACTTCTCTAGGCTATTTCCATGATTTATAGTTGATTGCTGTTGCCACTTTTTTACTGTAACATCTACTTGCAGATATAAAATCAGGTTTCACATCCACAAAAGATTTCTATTGGAGAAATGAAAATGCTATTGAAATGTAAAACCTGCTGGAATAAATCATAGTTTGGGGGGGGGGGGGAAGTGATGAAGATACACAGTTTCATTTATATAAATATGCTTAACAGAACAGGTGACATTCCAGGGAACCATCAGCAGATGGCAACTCCACCAGCTCAGGGAGAGCAAGCTCTGCTGCTTTAAGAATGAAGCTGCTATTTTTCTCCAGTGCATAAATCTATAGTTTATACTTATTGCATGACAACCTGCAACTAATTAAATTATAAATGACATGACAGGGAAGAAACACCTTTAAAAAAAAATCACTGAATAACTTTTTGGGACACTTTTAGTACATTTCATCTATGCTCCACTTTCTGAAGTGCAGCGACATCTCCCAGTGTTTGTGTTTAAAGTAAATTGAACCAGTGAAGGATCTGACACATCTTCCTTCCCCAGAAACTGGGGGGGCTGTGGGAGTCTCTGCCAGCATCCTGGGCTCCTCCCTCACTTCCCTCCTCAGGAGCTCTGGCCATAACACCTGCAGCTGGTTTAGCAGGCAGGGGGAACCTTCTGCAAGTGGGAAAAAAGTTCCTGCCCCTCATCATCCTCACGCTGGAGGAGAAACAACCCTGTGCCTCATGAATGGATGGGCCGCCAAGGGGTGACATTTTAATCACTGCACACGGTTAATAACAACATTTGTGAATAAGAACATTTGCAAATAATAATTTGTGGAATAACAAATAAAGCCTCCTCCAATTCCCTAGGCTAAGCCCAGCAAAGTTTCTTGTTCCCAGCCCTCCAGGGAGGCTCATTGCCTGTGGCAGAGATAATCCACAGCTCTGAAACCTTCAGCTCCCACCAGCTCTGAAACCTTGCTGTGTTCACCCCCCCAGTGCCCATCTCAATGAGCTCCATGGGATGCCACAGGTGGCCCAGGTTTGTTTCCCAGCTCCATGTTCCAGGTCATTTGGAGCTCTGTGGATGGTGCTGCAGGCAAGAAAACCACATGGCTTTGCCTCACTGGGACCCACGTGCCATCCCTGGGTGCCCACAGAGCCATGTGTCCTCCTGCAGATAATTAGCTGATAAAGCAGGTTTATTGCCTCCCTTTTTCCACCAGAAAATGACATAAATCATAGCAGATTTTTCCTTTGATAACTTAATGCTGCAGATGTGAAGTGTTTGGGGATGAATAGGACGCAGTGTTTGTTAATGAGAGTTTAATGTCTTCATCTTCTGCATTAAACTCCGGTTAATTAATATTCATTCAATTAGAAAATGTAAAAAATAAATTATACAGAATTAAGCTTTACACAGGAAGCAAGTGACCTCATTTCTGCTGTTTTCAGGTGCTAATTAGATTATCTCCTTGCCTGTGAAGGGGGAGGCACCGAGTGCTGCCAGCAGTGAGGGGAGCCTTGCAGTTGGGCACAGACCTCATCTGGGAGTGCCTTGTTCTGGTCTGCCCTGAGCTGGTGGAGACCAAGAACTACAGCCAGATGAAACACAAATACAGTTTTTGTGGGCTTTCTGGTCAGTGGAAAGCCTCTCTCTGCTGGAATGTTGGTGTTTTATGGAGCTGGCTGTTGCTGGGAAAGAAGGATGAGCTGGTGGCAAACTGGGAGTTGTACAAAGTCTTGATTCCATTCTGGTCCTGCCTGCCAGCTTTGGCTGAGTCTTCCTCCCTTTGTTGATGCTTTATTTTTATATTTTTTCCCTACTCTAACAGACTCTCTAAATTTGTAGTCCTTTAGGAAATGGTGTTCCTTTGGAGTTGAGAGTGTCTCAGCTTAGAGAGAAGAAGGAGCCCTCTGGGAGGAAGAGGTGCTCTGACTTCAGCAAGGCTAAGGGCAGAATAAAACAAGCCAGCCTGAGCTGACTTTATGCAAACAGACCACAGGGGTCCTAAATAATCACTATTGCCCGTTTAGCTAATGTAACTTTGAAGCTGGCCTTGCTTTGAGTCAGGGTGGTACCAGCTGACCTGCAGAGGTCCTTCCAGCTGCAATTACTCCACAGTATTATATTTCTTCTACTTGCCTGTATCCTGAAGCCATGCTTGTCTTCTGTAGCAGAAATACTGTAAAAGGCAGTGAGAGCCAGTAGCAAACTCTGCCTGCACAAAGAGCTGCTGTGGATTACTGCACACTGTGCTGGGGTGGGAGGGGGAGCAGGGGAACAAAGGCTCTGTGCTGGAATGTGTTTTATAGTGCATCATCCATCACTGTCCTCTTCATCTGCTACTTCCTAGCAGCCCTGAAGAGCAATTTGCTTTTAAAATGGGAGGGACAGGCATCTGTGTGAGTAAAACTCGGTTACATCTTATAAGTTTGTCAAAAGGAGAAAACGCCTTTGGATGAGATGGTGCAGTCAGCGAGGTTTTGAGGACCTGCTTTTGTGCAGGTTAAGAGTCAAAAGCAGTACAGAGTATGTGAAACCACTTGTGATGGTAGTTACCCCTTGCACAGGACAAGGGGGTGCTAAAGTGACAAATATTTTAAAACAACTTTTAAAAAGTTGCAACACTACTGACACAGAGTCAGTAGGACCCAACTGTGTTATTTAGATGTCTTATCCTGCAGAGAAACGGGATTATTCCTAGTGTGACACTCTTGATGTGACTCAGGCCATCACAAGGACATAATGATTTGCAAAGGAGGCACAAATGAACTGTAGTGTTACAGCCAGAGGCACCTTGGCAAAAAGGAGGATATTTCATGGAAGGGAGGTCAAGGATGCTGCAAAGGAGAGTTTCCCTCTGCTGCCTGCTCCTGCTGTGGCCCTTCACAACAGAACACAATAACTACCACAGCTTGTCCTGTTGTGAATTCCTGCGAAGGCTCACATCCCACTGCCTTGTTTCCATTCTACTGCTTCTGTATCTTTCTCCTGCTCTCTGCGCTACACCTCCTCATTAGCTAAAATGTCTTAATCTTCATAACCTGGGCTTGGTTTCAAGCCAGATTCCTGCTTTCCTTGGCTCACTCCAGCTATCACAATAGTTGGCACCAACTGTTCGGGCTGTGCTTACGGCCCCAGTTCAGGATGTTGCTTGTGAGAGATGTTGAGGTACTGATTTGTCTGGTGCAGGCATTGCTGGGAGCCAGGGGCTGCTCTCGTGATTCACTGCAGTGTTTTTCATTCCCCGGTGTTGCTCTGACTTCTTAATTTACTGTGCCTTGCAAGGCTGTGAGGGAAGGAGGGAGGCACCCAAGTGTCAGGTTGATAGAGTTGGTTGGGTCAGATGATATTCCTTGATCACAGTGCCCCTGTGTGACAAAGGACTTCTGCACATTCTTAAATTGTAATGTTTTGGGTCTGTTGGATTGATGAGATCTGGTTCTGTGTGCTCAAGCACTTGGCTGGATTGACCTGCTGGTCTGGAGTCTGAGTGTTTCTCCTTTCTCTGGCCCTGGTGTCCTGGGTAATTAGCCCTGCTCCTGATTGGAGACGAGTTCCAGGCACTTGGTGGATTGGCAAGGCTGTAACAAGACCTATCTCATTAAAGGGTTAAAAAATAGAGCACAGCTCCTAAGGTTATTGGATTGGCCTCTGTTGGAATCGTGTGGGCAAAGGGCAGGATATTCCTCATCTTTCTTCTTTAACCAAGAAAATATCATTGTCCATACACATGCCCACAAAACCTCCTGGCTGGGGAGCAGGTAGAAGCCTTTGGGAGATCACAGACCTCACCTGCATGTTCTGTTTTCCAGGAGAGCTTTTCCCAAGCGAAGCAGTTCCTGCCTGAGTGGAGAGCTACCAAAGCCATTGTGCCTCCCACCAGCCCAGATCTGCAGGCTGTGTTTGTCCCTAACACTGCAGATTTTCCTACCGGGTCATCCCAGCAGCTTTTCTCTTCTTCTGTGACAGCTGGGGGAAATGGCTTTTGTGGGTCTGTCAAAAAAAGGACACCGGTCTCAAATTTCTCATCCCAGCCCACTTCAGAGTCAAGAGGTGTTTATAATTGACAAGATTAATCTCGCCAGATATTTGAGGACTTTGCTGAAGTCTTTCATTTCACTGCTCACTCAGGCTGCTCAGGAAGATTAGAGTGAGTGCTGATGGCTTTGCAAACTGCTCCAGTGGACACTGAGTAAATATTTTAGAAAGCACAGCTGCAAAACACTCCTAATCCAACCCTTTCAGTGACAAGCCTTCCCTAACCAGCCTGGTCCAAAAGGAAACACCAAACCCTTGATCACAAATCCTCCTTGTTATCCTTTTAAGAAGGACTCAGTGCATGCTCAGAATTCACAGCAGCATACCCTGGTCTGCTGGTGGGTTTTATACTGTGCTTTGGGGCAAAATTGGGCAAAATAAGGTCAGAAGATAGGCAAGGACTTGGACATCCAGTCCCAGGCTTGGTGTCAGGTTGGGATTAATCCTGGCATGCTGAAGATGTCTAGTCAGTTCACTGAAAATGTTTGGAGATACCTATGCAGCTTGTTCTCACTGGTTATTGGAAATTTATTACAGTGACAGGTCTTGTTAAAAATGAGCTGCATTTTTGCCCAAGAACCATGGAATTTAAAATAGATGAGCTCAGGGGGGGCAGGGGGGAAAAAGTCGTTTCAACATCTGGGTTATAAGTGTAGAAGGGTTCCTGAGAGTGCCACCAAAAGATTTGTCCAAAAGTAAATAATTAGGCTGTTTTCCATATGAAACTTGGAATGTGTTCAAAATTAAAACTGCTGCTTCTCAGACTCCAAACTTTATATATATTCCATATATTTTAAAGGGCTGTACCATACTCCAGTTAAGGTGTCCCTCCAATTCTTTCCATCTCACAGGTGAAAAGATGAGTTTGAGAGTTTTTCTCTGAGGTCTGAATCTGAGAGCACTGCTGAGTAAAGTGAGCAGGCTCCTGCTGTGCCAAGTCTCCTCAAGGCAGCTCTGCTTATTTCTTTTCACATCTATCACTTCCTCAAGCACACACACATTAATGATACTGATAATAGCAAGAGGGGGTTTTCTGTTTTATATTTATCCCTGTTTCCTTGGCTTCTGTCCAGTCTGAAAAGTCCCACCAGAAAAAAAAAAAATAATCAAAATAAGAGCTGTTGTGTCTGAACTGATTATAGGCTATCAGAGTTGATGTCCCTTTCAGATTCTGCCCAGCCTTCAGAGATGGACAGGTCTGTTCTCGTGGCTGATGCTGATGGGTCACTCATCCCTACAGCAGCACACAGGGGGAGGACAGGCTCTGGAGCTTGCTTTTTTCCCTGGGTGATGGGGACATTTTCTAAATGGGTTTTTATTACAGTGACAGTTCTGAGTGTGAATCACCCCATTTATGTGATATTTCCAGCAGTTCCACCAATTATGGCCACCTTTGCCATGAAGAACAAGGAAATTAAGAGCAGCTAATGGACTGACACAGCTTCGGGTGCCAAGGCAGGAGCGTGTGGCAAGGCAGATCAGTCCCCGCCTGCTTCTTTTCTTATTTTCTTCACTGTCAGATATTTATTGTAATAGTTGAAAGGCAGCATTTAGCTGGCATAGCACTTTCTATTTAAGGTGCTGTGCAGAACAGGCCATTCCACAGATAAAGGGAAAAGTATGTTTGAGGACAATATTGGGACTGAAATGGAAATTGCCTTAAATTGGGCTGGCAAGCATCTTTACTATTCATTGGGATGATTTAAGTGCCTCTTTTAGAAAGGAGAAAAAAGTAAAGGTGTGTTTGTGGGGTAAAATATTCTAAAACTGACGCTGTCCTCAGTCATTAAATAAATTCATAACCCAGCAATGCCTCAGGGAGTTTTCCATGCCCAGCCTCCAGGCCAGGCAGGCTGCAGGACTCTGGGACCATGATGAGAGCAGGGATCAGCTTCTTCCAGGGCTGCTCAGACTCCCTTGGGAGAATATTTGCTGAATTGGAGGGCTGGCAATGGTTAAGGAGGGGATCTTGTCCTTTGCCTGGACGTCTGTGTGTTCCACGGGGCAGGAGAGGGGTCTGGTGGAGGATTCCCATGTCCTGTGTTTATGGAGGGCACAGCAGCCTTTCCCAGGAATTGCTGTTGAGGATTCACTTCTGTGGAGTAATTCATAAGCTGCACAGGAAGCTGCTAAAAATATGAGCAGCCCAGGTTGGAGGATTCTGGATTATTAATCCCTCAGATCACTGCAGGGCTCCCAGGAGATGAACAAATCCTTTCCCTTTCCAGCCTTCTGGTGTTCCCATGGTGGTTCCTTCAGGATTTTTGTAATACCAGAAAAAAACTATGCTGGTTTTTTTCCATAATCTGGATTGTAGCATTTACCCTGATGAGCCCACAAGAAGCCTTGGATAGTGCTGGACTCCTCAACACTGGCATCAACTGCCTTTATTTAGCACCTAAGGCTCCTAAAGCATTTTTTGAGGTGTACATGCCAGAATTACACATCATTCCTTTGAACTGCAACCAGTTTGGAGCTGCAGACTATTGCAGGTGCTGTGGGGTGTTGATTTTGTCCCAGTATTCAGAGCAGAAAATGAGGGACTATGGTATGTAACTGCAAATGAGCAAGGACTGTGCTTATCAGAGTGTAATTACCCTGATCTGTGACCTTGAGGGAGCTGAGGCTCTGATAAGAAGCCCCTGGGAAGGGTATTCTCCTGTCAGACTGAGAACATGCACAGAGATGAGCTGCTGCTTTTATCTCAGTTTTTCCTTTATTTCTTACTCTTTTTTTTACTCCTTATTTCTACAGAAAAAGCTTTGAGAATTGGTTTTCTGGGGGGTTGTGTGTTCTTTTGGTTTTGTTTTATTTTGGTTTTTTTTTTGCCTTTTGAGCTTCCTAGGCTGCAGTCTGAAGAAAATCACATTCACATCCTTTTTCTGACAGGGCCTTGAATATTTCTGGGCTCCTCCACGATGCCCTGAGGGCAGCCTTGGTGTCCCAGTGTCACCTGTGGTGGTTCTGCTGTGACAAAACGTTCTGGTTCAGCTCTCCTGTTCCCAGTGGCCATTAGCTCTGCAGCCCCAGCACCACCTGATGGGCTGGCACACAGTGTACCAACAGCACTGGAGGCAAAACTGACACCACGGTTTCCCCTTGGGCACGTGGATCTCCACACTCTGCTGAAAGGCCTTTAATGGTTTATTTCAGATGGGGGTTAACTCTCCAAAAACCAAAGAAACACTTGCACTCCAGGCCATATCACCCCAATTGCCTTGTCAGCTGCCCAGCTCCTCCACTGACACCTCCATCCCACCTCTCCTGTATCATTTCACATCTCAAATATTCCCTTCCATCACAAGGCACACTTTCTGTCAGTCCCACGAGGAAAAACTGAATAATGCAGAGCAGAGGCTCTGTGTGTGGTACCTGTGGAGAGCAAAACATTTGGTGTAAAGAGCAGTGTCCTTGGTACAATCATTTAAAGGGAATTATTTTAGGCTGCCTGTGTTCTGGTCCCACAGTCTGACTATTATCAGTGAATTAGGAGCGTGTTTTATCAAAAGCAATTCAGCTTCTGAGCACCAAGTGTGCTTTGCCATGTGAACTGTAAGTGTGATAAAGAGGAAGTTTTGATATCCAAAAAAATGCACTCTGGGTCTTAAAATGCTGCTGTGGGTGCATGTGGCAGCTGCTGTCTGGCCACAGAGAGCAGGCACAGACTGTCCCAGGTATCGTTCTGGGAAAGGCTGTCAGAAGATCAGAGAGAAGAATGAGAAACAATTCTTACCTCCACTTGCTGCACCTGGTATTGTGAACATGTGGAATGTGTTATGGAGATTTGTTTACCAAAGGGTGGTTTCTTAATTAACCAATGCTGATGGTGCTTTAATTAAAGGACAAAGCAAGTCCACCTGTAGCAAATTAAGGTATAAAAAGCATAGGTTTCTTAATAAAAAGAAGAATTATCCTTTGAATAATGGAGTCCATATATTGCCTTTTTTACTGTCCCCTGTACCTCTCAGTGACAGGTGCACACACACAAAAGCAACATGAAATCGCCTGAACCTGCAGAGCAAATTTTGGCAGGGCTCTGAACAGGCCCTGGTCTCCTTCTTTTCTCTCTCAGCTGTAGATAACACTCAGTGCACCCTCAGGATGGACAGAATTCATGGTTCACATATGTTCCTTCCAGTTGGGTCAAAAATAATTAAATATTTGCTGGGCCTAAACAAAATTAACTGTATAGTGTGGGTTTCTCCGTGTGGAGAGCTAGAGAAGAGCTAGGAAAAGCAGTTGGGGGTTTGATATAAATAAAAACATATGTGCCATATCAAAAGGGAATAGAAAACCTTCTATTGCAGCTTTTGCTGAGGATGTTGTTTGTAAGCATGTGTCAGGTGAGTACTTTTTAATTTGTGTCTGGAAATTGTTCATTATTTTAAAAAAGGTATGGAAAGTGTTGGACCTGTGACAGACCCAGGTACTTCTGAATCTGAGGAAAAGTCAAGTCCACAGCTTGGTTTTGAAATGAGAGAACATGGATGGGATCCTGGACCTTCCTATCATTGGAACATATGGTGCTGCCCAAAAAAAAAAAAAGCTCAACCTACTGGAAAAAGAATTAGCAAATATATCACAAGAAGCTGTGCAGAAGTGCTTTGTGTGTGCATTTTTTTTAGCATCTCTGCCTGTGTGGAAAGCACATGGGTACAATTCAGTCCCCAAAAACCATGTCTGCTGCCCATCCATAAAGCCACCGAGCCTGGCTGCAGATGTACCCTGCTCTCAGGGCTGGCTGCAGTGCTGGGAAAAGCAGATGTGCTCCTCGTAGGCTTCCTTGGTTATTTAAACATCCAGAGCAAACGTGCCACTGCCCTGACACGGTTATTTCACTCTGTGCTGCTGCTTCTCGAAAATGCCAATAACAGTGCCGTGCCCTCCATCACTGGGATCATTTCCAGCAGGAGAACAATTTAATATCCCATTGGAGCAGTTCAACAAGGGGTATTCTAAGAAAGGAGAGGATAGGATTTTATATTTTCTTAGCTTCGTGCTCTTGTCTACCTGCCTTCAGTTGCATTTGACTGTCTCTACCTCCCAAATGCGAACACTGATTCCTTCCAGAAATTCACCCAGCTATAGAAAACTTCTGGAAAGTTGAAATTAGACATTTTCCTAGAAAATTCTGTTGTCTGTATTTGGGACCCTCAGCTAAGGACCCTTCCTTTCTGTGGGGTGTGCTCACAGGAACAAGCTCAGAGCTACTTCTGTGAACGTGAATGATCAGTTTCAAGAGGTTCTCTTATTTTGGGCCCTTTGGCAACATCTGTCCTTCCCCTGGGTCTGTCTGCAGAGCTTTGGGGATGGAGTCTTAGCAAGCCAACCCACACCCTGAGGGTGCTGAGCCACTGCCACACTGAGATCATTCCTGGAGCTGTGCTGGCTGCTCCCGGCTCGTGTGTCAAAAACACAGATTGACAGCGTCCTGGTAAACCTCAAACCAAAACTGCAACTTTCATTTTGCTGCTAATTGTTTGGAATTCTTTGAACTCACGTCTGCGGATGGCACTTAAAACTGCCTCTGCTTGGTACACCTCATAAACAGATGGAGTGTTTGTTGACGTTTCTGTGACAGCTTGAAAACTTGTTTCCTACCTCTGAGCTGAGCCCTTTCTGCCTTGTCCTCCATCTGCCATCTCATTTTAAAACTAGCAGAACAACTCAAGTGAAGCAATTCCGACTTTTTCCATCTGTGCACAGTTAATTAAGAGGGTAATGAGAGCTCCGAATGAACAAGCCCTGCATTAATTCAAGATATGATTAAGGGAAACATCTAAAAATGAAAAATATATATGTGCCTACATACATACATTTTTAAAAGCCTTTGAGCCCCTTTTGTGTGTCCCTGTGCTTGCCAGCATTATGGTTAGGGATGATTAAAAAATAGGAAAGATGACTACAGAAAACTGAGTCTGTATTCTGAACATGAAATCTGTGTGTAAGCAGCTTGAAGGTGTAGAGATTGTTACAACTTGAATATGTGTGAACATGGGGCTTGATAGTGGGAGAAGAAATGCTGTTTGTTTTTTGGGGGGGTTACAAAGGTGGGTTACAGGACCACAGGCATGGAGAGATTCACAATTCAAGAAGTTGCCCCAACTGAAATTAAGACATATTTTTCTCTGTGATATTTGCTTTTGTGGCCATCCCTGCATGCTCTCAGCCAGGCAAAATGTGACCACAGGAATGTACCTTGAGAAATTCTACAACAGGCCAACACTTCCTCAGCAGTTACTGAATTAGAAATTCCAGTCTAGGCTGGAAAAAGGGGGGATATTGCCTAATTTTGCTCTGATCAGACTAAGGAGCCAACAAGAAGCCTCGCTGGAGACCCAGGAGAATGAATTGGACAGGGAGAGAGGCAAAGTTTGGTCCTGCAAAGTTTAAATTGGGGAGGAAATCGGCAGCTGGGGAAGGACAGGGCTGGGATAATGTGGGAGAGGATAAAAGACAGGCTAAAGAAAAGGGCATGAAGACCTCAGGAAGAGAAAGAGGAGGAGGCTGCAGAGCAAAGCAGCAGCTCTCCCCTCTTTACCCTGTGGCTCCCTCCAGGTTTACAGCTCTCATTTTGCTTTGCTGGGGCGGAAAAATGAGTGGCACTGAAGAGGCTGAGTGAATTCTTGTTTGGGTTCTTTTCCCCCTTTCTTTGTTTCTTGCAGCAGCAGGAAACACAGAAAATATTTCTAAACAAAGCTGGAAATTGGCTGCTTGCATTTTGCCTGTGAAATTTCCTGGGGCTCACAAATTGGACTCTCATCCCCACGCTGCCAGGGAAGGCAGACGCATTAGCAGAGCTCGGTAGAGATCTTGGCTGCAGCCACCAGAAAGGGCTGGGATTCACCTGCTAAAGGCTTTATTAATTTAAAAAAAGATCTTTTTTCCTGGCTCCTGGTGGTGGCTGGTGAAGCCTGTTGCCTGACAGATGCCATGAGAACGACCCTTTGCCCTTTTCAGCCCACCCCAGGTGCTGTTTGCCAAGGAGGGGTGGCAGACTGGGAAAGCTCCTGGCATTTTCACAGGGATCCCAAGGAGACAGTGGAGTGAGGTGTTCCACAGCACATGACTGCACAGGGTGGGATGGAAGCTGTCAAAATATGTATCCTCCAATTTCTAAATGATTTCCAAAGCACTGGGGGAAACGGGGATGGAAAGGAAATCAAGATATAATCCCCTGCCCCAAAGGAACATCAAAATTGTCACTTCTGTCAAGCATTTGTCTAATCTGTACTCAGAACCTCCCCGGGCAGGGATTTCACACTTTCCCTGGGCTATCTTTTCTGGAGTTTAACTACCTTTGCTGTTAGAAAGTTTATCTTAATATCTGGTCTGGATCTCCCTGGCTGTAATTTAAACCCATTATTCCTTGTTCTACCTGACACGGAGACCAAATTTATTCTCCCCAAAGATGTGTGAGGAGTTCAGCCTGCCAGGGGGAGCAGGGACACAAAGGCTCATTCTGAAAGGCACCAGTGGCACATTTGTGTGCCAGGATTCCCCTTGTCCCTCCTGGTGTCCACAGCTGTGCCCCAACACCAGAGCCAGGCTGGGTTTTTGGGCTGGTTTTGCATTGTTTTGCCACTGGCTGGGGCAGTGTAAATCTGAATGGAGAAGGGAATTGGTCAGGGAACTGGGGTATCATCAACCTGATGTTCAAACTGTTTGTGGGTTAATACCCTCATAGAATCCAAACAACAACGTGGACAAGAAGGTCTTCCTAAAATCTGAAGAAAAGTAAATTTTTCCCCAAGATGGCAATGTGTTAGAAGTTTGCATTAAAAATAATAAATAAATAGAATTCTCCACCTTTTTACCAGCTAAGTCTGAGACTCCTTGAAATAAGGGCTAGTAATGGAAGTGCTGACAGTATCTTAACTAAAGTAGCGTGAAAGGAGTGATATAATAGTTTATTTCAGGTAATGCCATGGTGATTTTTAATTTACATAATGTCAAAAATGCAATATGTGAACTTTCTGAAAGCTAAAAAGTGGTGATAAAAACATCTATTTATTCCTTCTGCCTCCTTGCAGAAATGAGAGAAAGAACAAAGCCACAAGGAAAAACCTCAAGGCCGTGGTATTTACATGAGGCAAAGCTACACACAATGTACCCTGGCAGTGTTTGAAAGAGAAGCTGACCCGGTGTAGTTGCTCTTGTCTCAAATCATTTGCTAGTTTAATAGCTTACCATTTGCAAAATGATGTTTCGATTATTTTCCCTTCCTAGCATTAAATACAAGCGGTGCACGGTGAATGTGAGTGGGCTGTGGAGGACTCCCAGGTCCCAAAGTCAATGCTCCTGCCAGTTCAGCATGTCCTGCCTGGGGGTGCACCAAGTGTGTCCAGAATGGAGAGGCCTGGGGGGTGCTGCAGTTTGGGGGTTTATCGATTTGGGGGATTTTTAGGCGATTAGTCAGGGTTCTGGTGGGATTTTTGGGAATAAGAGACACCTAAGGGGTGTCCTCCAGCCCCCAGCGGTGTCACCGAGGTGAGCTGAGGCTCCAGAGCTGCTCTGGGTGCTCTGAACAGGTTTCCCTGCCCATGGGAGGACAGGTTTTGCCCTGGGCTCTCAGCCAAGCTGCAGGGAACTCGATGATGCTGAGGGTCTTTTCTCATTAAATGGTTCTGTGACATGCATGAGTTTGTGGCAGGGGGACACTTGCTCTGCTCCCTTGAGCCAGGAGCTCTTTGGAGGACCCTGCCTACCCTAATCCCAGAATGAGATGATCCTGGAGGCTGGCAATAACCTGCTGTCCATCCCAAATTCTGAAATAACTCCACTGGAGTTATAAAGAGGTGGCTGTGAAGAGAGAAGGATCAGCCTGCTCCTTCCCAAAGAAAATGAACTGCAGATCTATAAAACAATTACTGTTCAAAGAGAGTCCAGTGTCCTCCAGAGGAGCTGTTTAACCAGCATTTTAGCAAATTTGAAGTTAGCTATAACCAGTCCTCTAAAATTCCAGTTTGGAGTACATGAACCAGTCAGAGAATCTTCTGGGACTGGAGTCAGCTTCTGTGGTCACTTCTTTTAGCAGAGCCCCATCAGACACTGCATGTTGTAGATTAATTTATTAATTCTCTTTAGGAAATAGGGCTTAGAGAACATTGTGGCAAATATCTTTAATGGATAGAAAAACCCCAGAATGTGAGGAAATGCAGGTGATGTGGGTCACTGGCAGCTCACAGGAGCAATGCAGAGTCTTCAGCTGGCACCAAGTTCTTCAAACAGAATTTTAGAAGATTTTCAACATGTCCAGTCCTCATCCTCTCCCTCCTCACGAAGGGGAAATTCCAGCCTGAGTGATTAACACAGCCCAGTGTGACACAATAGAGCTTGCAGCCACTAAAGCAGCCTAGTGTGACAAAAAAATTCTGAGAGAAGTTAATAGAAATCCTGCATCATGAAACAATCCACAGAGGAAGAGAATCCCTTGTGACAATATTATACTTTCAATATCATTCATAAAAATAAACCAAATAAAAGTCAATTGTAAGGTCCAGGATACCATAAAATATGAGTTTGGTTACACTTAGAAGCAAAATTTGTTTTAAATATGTGTAATCACCTTGAAGCCTCACACATTTACAGTTTTAATCTAGCACATTAGTGAGATTAGTACATGGGGTTTTTTGCAATTAAACTGCATATTTTATCACTTCTTCTACTTTCATGCTATATAAACTTGCAGGAAATTACAGGCCTATAAATATTGCCAGAGCCCTTCCTCTGTGGGAGACAGAAGAACAGAGAGAGAGAAGCAGTGTGGGAGGCTGGTTCCTTTTTTCCCCTAATTTTGCCCTTAATCAATAAGTCCAAAATTTTGTAGAGGCAATTGTAGGATTAGGATACACACCTGGGGGAGCTCAGAGATCCCGTGGGGAACTCTGTGCCTGCAGCCTCCAGAGCTCTCCAGAGCCTGTGCAGGACGAGCCTCCAGTTTGGCTGGAGAGGAAAGGGAGTAGCAAAAATGGGACAGGTAGTTTCTCAATGGCAAACTGGGTAAATCCTGGCTCTCCTGTGGTGTCTGTGACTGCCTGAGGAAGGAGAACTTTCTGCTCCTCAGCCCTGCATTTGCTATGTGTAAAGATGTCCTTCCTCATCCTGTCGGTGTCTTCCCATGGCTGTTTCTCCCCAGTTTATCCAGATCTATTTCCCATTCCCACGTTTGGCACTGCCTGTGAGCTTTCTGCCTCCTCACACATCCATTCCTGCTCGTTCCTTGCTGTGTCTCTGAGTGGGTCTTGGTGCTGCATGGACAGTCCAAACCCACACCTGCAGCTGGTGCTGCTCTCTGAGGAATCTGTGCCCTGATCATATCAGCTGCTGCTCAGCTCTTCCTGCTTGCACCACAGAGCAGGGGAATAGTTCCCATTTTGCATTGGAAACCAAAATCTCAGAGGATGGAGGAGCCCAAGCACCTCCCAAAATAAGCCTTTTTCTGGTCATTGGCTCTCAGTGTTGTGCTGGACCACACCTGCCTGTGTGACAGAGAGGAGAGCAGCCCTGAAACCCACCCACGGTGCTGATCTGTGCCTTCTGAACTCCAGACCCTGTGTCAGAGCTGCCTTTCTCCTCACCCAAAGTGCTTTCAGGCATGTCAGGGGCTTGGAGCAGTTCTCCCAAGTCATGTGCTGGAAAAAGGCAGATAATGCTCTCAGCAGAAAGGGATGCAAAGAAGAAAAGGGCAGATGCCAGTATTTCCAGAGATCAAGGTACTTCTGTTGTAGGAAAACAAATAAGGGCTGAGCTCTAGGCAAGGTTTGAGTAGCTTTAGAGCCAGCCTGGATCTGATCCACTCAATCCAGTGCTGTTGATGCCTCCAGCATCGTAAACTCATCTCCTTAAATGTCACTTTGGAAGGTGAACAGATGGGAAGTGGAGCTAGAAATATATAATCATGTTAGATTTCTTTTCTGAAAAATTCTCTCTTTTTTTTTTGGGGGGGGTGGGGGGGGAAGTTCTTCCTTGCAAGCCCTGATCAGCCTTGCATTCCCTTCTTCCCATTCTTTTCAAACCAACAGAGTCCTGATCTGATGCACCTAAGCAGATTTTTGTCAATTGGAACCAACAGTTGAAACAAAGGCCCAACTCAAGGAGTGGTGGGTATTTCACTGGAAGCATTCACAGGAATGTTTCAGCAGGCTCGGGCAGTGGAGCTCCAAGTCTTCTCCTGAGTGCAACCTTTGAGCAGTACCAGGCTTTGTGTGTGGCTGAATCAGCATCCTGGGGAGTGAGAAAGCACCAGGAACTGAAAGCAGACGATTTCTCCAGGAACCAAGGAAGATTTGCTGCAGCATCTCCAAAATCCCAGGCAGAAATCTCTCTGTGCATTTGTTTGAGCAGCCAGGAGGTGGCTGCTTTAAATGGCATTGCACATGGATGCTGAGTCTGCAGATTTTAGGGAACAAATGGGCAGAACAGAGACTGGGAGGCCATGAGCAAATTCCTTCATCTTACCAATCTACAACTTATCAACAACTGGCAATTGCTTTGGGCTGCTAATGCTTCTACCAGCCCCCAGCTGGAGAGCCTGCAGGACGAGTGTGTCAAAGACAAACCTGCTCAGCACACTGCAGAGCAGCCCATGCTCCCTGCACACAGCTCTTGTGCCTCTTGCAGGGCTCCCCGTGGACTGACATGTCAGCAACGGGAAGGATAGGTGACATATCCATGATCACAGGCTAATAATCCAATTTATTACAAACCCATTCCTTTTCATACGCTGTTCCCACACAAGTGGACCTGATTGGTCCTTTAATCAACACACCATCACCACTGGCTAATTAAGAAACCCTTTGGCAAACATCTTACTGTAAACAGCACGTAGCACACGTTAACAGGATCACAGCTGCAGAGATTAAGGATTGTTTTGATTCTTCCTCTGAGTTTCTCACAGCTTTTCCCAGAGTGATGCCTGGGAAAGTATCCCTGTCACTCTCTCAGCATCCCCACTGACACCGGGCCCGCCTGCTGAATTAGAGCAAAGGAGGATAGAACAGGGAGAGCAGTGCTGGGCAAAAAACAAACCATCTCTCCAGGGTCATGCCTGGCTCTGGCTCTGCACCGTGGTTTCTCTGGCAAAGCCAGATTTGCTGTACAAGAAGTGCCTGCCTCCCCCAGAGCCCAGCACAGCCTTGGAGCCTTGGATCTGCAGAGCCTTGGAAGCAGGGAGGAACAAAGTCGGAGTTCTCCCCTCCTGTGGGGCAGCCTTGCATGCAAAGAGAGGTGAAGATGCCCCAGAAAGGTGCAAGACCAGTGTCCCCAAGTGGGTTTTGGTATTTAACTGGCTGTTTTCTCTGGGACAAAAGCAGTCTTGTGTCCCACGTAGCACTGCAAAGCCCTGGCAGCTCTGTGGGACAGAAGAGAAGCTCTGCAGTGACAACTGTGGTGGTGATTTCCCTTCAACTTTATGTCTGCCAACTGCTGGAATTGCCAAAGGAGCTGCTGGGAAAACAAATTTCCAGCTTTCTACTCAGATATATAACACAAACTCTCCCACCCCATCACAGCTTTACCTTCTTGTACTTCCCAAGCCCCTCAGATCCACCAGCTCATGCCACTGAAGCTACCAGGGGAGGGAACTGGAGGGGGGAACAAATAAATAAATAACATAATGTGCAAAGTCCAGTTTCACTTGCAGTTTGAGCAGCACTCTCGTGTCCCACAAACCTACCTGTGCTCAGCGTGCCTGGCTTTGTGGAGGGATTGCTTGGGGTGGAAGGCTGGTGCCTTTTTTGATTTTTCTACTGA
Organism: Chloebia gouldiae; assembly: GCA_003676055.1. Taxonomy (NCBI): domain Eukaryota; kingdom Metazoa; phylum Chordata; class Aves; order Passeriformes; family Passeridae; genus Chloebia; species Chloebia gouldiae. The sequence goes on along the minus strand of QUSF01000027.1, from coordinate 4,267,895 downwards.
TAAGTGTCTCCAGAGAAATGAGTAAAACCTTACAGATGAACGTGTCATAGAAGAAAGAACATATGCTGCACATGCATCTAAATAGCATTTATCTTACTTTTCACTGACGCAGTGGTGAAATATGTTCCCTTTGCTTTCAAATTTTAGGGACAAACAGATGGTAGAAAGCTTAGTTTTGGGTATTATGTCCATCAAAATAACCTGTATTGCAAGCACCTCTTACTATAATTGGGGATTTTAGCTGCAGCAGAATCTGGACTCCAGGAAAAGTCCTTTGCAGAAGTAGTAAGTCAAAAAAAAAGGGCTGAATACTGTCCTAAATATTTATTTTTTTCTGAAATACATAGTTTTGCTATGCTATAATTAGAAATACACTCACTTTTTTGTTCTTGCTTTTGGTGAGGATAAAATAAAGGCCAAAGAACACAGTTCATTCTTTGACTCCTACCTCTCTCCCTCCCAAAATGTGAACCCCCAAATGTGTTCAGTCCTCACTGTAAGAACCCACGAAAGGAGAAGAAGTTGCCAAAGATCCTTCTTCAAAAAGAAAAGCTCTACAAGCTCACCTATTTTATTACTGTCTGGACATTCCCAAAACCTCTGAAACTCCTGATATAAAATGAGGTTGGAGGGAAGTTCTGCCCCAGGCACCCTGCCCTGAGTGACTCCTGTGGTACCAGACCTGTGGGGAAGGAGGGATTGTGGCAGGTCATGGAAATCTGCAGCCAACCCCTGCAAAGCAAACCCAAACCTCTGCTGGAAGCACTGCAAAAAGGGAGAACTTGGCCCTGGAATTCAGTAAGCTGTGCAGGATGAAGAGCCTGTAAAATGTGCATATCCAGCATGGAGGGAACCCTTGTCTGGTGTAGGCACCTGAGTGTTCTCATTGTGGATTTATTATATATATATTTATTATATATAGACAGGCAAATGCTGAAACATCCCATACACAATTTTAGAGGATTTTGTCTGGGGGTTTTATTTCCCTCTGTTTTTTTTTTTTTTACTTTGCTTTTTTCTTTTTTAGTGTCATATTTTTTTGTTGTGGGTTTTGCTTTGATTTTGGCTTTGATGTGCCTGTTCTGCTCCTCAGCACTTTTCCTGGTTCAGTGCCTCAGTTTCTAATCTCTAGGTCAGTGTGTGTTTTGCATGAATTTAATACCTGGTCAGCATTATCCCGTGTCCTGGAGGACTCTCTCACTTTGCCATTTCATTCTTGCAGAGCAGATCCAGGTTAGTTAATTGTGCACAGGGAAATCATCCAACAATGTTTAGGGACTTAAAAAAAAAAAAAAAACTTGAGAGGAAAATGTATAATCCCTACCACCTTGCTGGAAGGGTGCCCAACACAGAAACAACATTTAAATGCCACTATTTGCCAGTAATGCATGGAGAGTGGCAACAGGAGTTTGGTGTTTCCTCTGTGCTTAGGAAAAGAAATATCTGCCTCAAGAATGCTGAAAAATTATTATAGGAAATATACTTGGGACACAGCCCTCATTTTTAGAGATGTCAACCATTTTAGTCCAAAATTTACAGTGTACAATCAAAATAATTCCTCTTATTTTTCCTTCTGGATTGTTTGCCTCAGAATTTAGAAAACAAAATAATTAAAAACTAAGTGATGGAAAGAGTTGCCTGCACACAGAGAGGGAACCAAACCATATTTTTGTACTTTTGTAAACAATTTATTCATATAATGCAGACCATGTCTCACATTTGGGCCCTGTCAGACTGAAAGCTATCGTTCTGTTTTTATTTATCTCCATACACTGATGTTTATGTTTGTTTAAATTAAAGCTGGGATCTCCTAGACCCATAAAATGTTTAAACATAAGCATGGTTACAAATTGTCTGGTGTGTATTTACCAGGGCCCCCTGCTGTGTGATGCAGAGTCACTTAATTGTGCTTGTTTGCATCTTCTCTTCCTAATGCTCCCAGCATTTTATCCATGGACTAGGAGCCTATGGATTGGCATAAAGAGAAGATTATTTTTCTGTCTGTACTGGAGTGGGTTAAAAAAAACAGCTGGGTTAGATTTTTTCCCAGTTTTGTCAAAATAAACGTTTATTCGACTTTTTTTTATTTTTTATAAATTAACACTGAAAATGTTTTGGTAGAGATTTTCTTTTTCATGAAACAAAATGAGGAATGGTCAGTTCTTATTATAAAGGGGAAAAAAAAATACCACTTTTCATCCATTTTCCCCACTGTGATTCTGACACTGAGTAGCTGTTGTAACCTGGGTTGTAGTTCACAAGGACCCACTGTAAGTCTTTCTTGTCCCACAGAAATTATACTCATTCCCTTTTTTTTTTGAGAAAAGAACACTGGAAATGGGCACTTTCACTGCCTGTAAGTGCAACTGTTGCTGTGTTTTTATTCTCACTCCATTCAGTCTTTGAGCTAAGCAGAATTTTGTCTGAATACTTTTAGACAGCTTTTGCAAGAAGCACAAATTATTTTGTTATGTGTGAGTGAAGTGTGGAATGCAGTGGAAACACCCCTATCAAAAGTTCAGGGGTGAAATGTGTCTGTCTGAGAGCTGATACAAACATTTCCCCTGCTGGCAAAGCAGATTTTAAATATAAAGAAAGTGATAGGGTTCCTTTAAAGAATTCTTGTCACATCCCTAACTTAAAGAATCTTAAAAGCCCTTCCCCTTAACCATTCCAGCTGCATAACTTCGACATGCCAGGGTTATCTATAATTCCTTCATTTCCTTCCAGAAGGGCTCCTACCTACACACTACATCATGCATCTTTTATTACCACCTTAACGTATTTATAAAATATTGATTATTCCTTCTAAATAGCTTTGCAAATGAAGCCATGTGATGTGGCTCTCCCCTCAATTAGCAGCAGGTTCATTGTTTACTGAAGTGACCCCGTGCTCTGAGCTGGTTCTGAAACTGAGTGTTTTAAATAAGCTTTTGCCTATTTTCAGTTCTTGTGTCAATTTTTGCCTCCAGTTATATGCAGTGTTCACACTGAGGAATTTAATTTTTTTTTTTTTAACCATTCTGTGAAGTTGCTCTCAAATCACACTGCACTAACTGGGGACAGAATGGGGTTAGTGGATGTGCTCTGTTTGTTTTTCTGCAACATCAGAGTGTGAGGCAGGTTTACCTGAGACCTGCAGTTCCTGTGAGCAGTGCTGGGCTGCTCTGGATTTGTTCTGGAGAACTGAAGATACAGCAAGGTTAGTCCCCACTGACACCAAGCAGAGCTGAGTTTTGAATTGAGCACCCAGTGTGTAAATTGATACCTGGAACTAATTTAGCATGCTACTTCCTAATGAGAAAATAGAAATGCTGGTTTATAAAAGAAATAAACACAATTCAGGGCGAAGAATAAATGATAGGGAGTGCTTGTTGAAAGGCTCAGCTGCAACCTCCTTCATAAGGCAAGTTTGTTGTTAAATTTAATGGGCTATAGGTGTTGATTGGTGGAGTCATAAAATGAACTGTTAATTTGCTATTCCAAGAGTGGAGAATCTATATTATGCAAATTGCCTTTAAAATGTCTGTTCCCAGCACAAGTATAACAAGGTAAGGTGGCCCTTTCACACCATGGCTTTGAGGGCTCTTCCCCACTGCCATCGCTGGTAAATCTCCTGCTTTGAAGTGCAGGGGGCTTTGATTGCCTCTGATCTACACTGGCAGCTCCCAAAGGGGCTCCCTTTTGTCACCTGTGTTTGAGCCCCCACCCCAGTGAGGTTCCAAGGACAGCCCAAAGGAGCAGGGATGCTCCTTGTGTCAGAGTGACCCCGGAGAGGGCCCGTGCTGGGAGATGGGCTGTGCTGGACAGAGGATTCCTTCATTCATCTCAAACACCACGCTGGGAAGGTGGCAGCATTTACACTTCATGGAGAACGAAACAAATCCTGCCAGATGTGGTGTTTCCAATGCAGCTGTGAAAACCTCAGCTGTGGCAAGCTCAAAGAGAGTTTCAGCTGCATAGGTGGAACGTGGGCAGGTGGCTGTGGATGCTGGTTGTGACATTCACATTCTCTGGACAGAGAGATGTAATTCTGTCTCTCAGGAGAAGCACAGAGAGAAGAAGTGAAAACAATCCTTATCTCTGCTACTTTTTTTTCCCCAAAATTAATATCAGAGGTCTCACACCCTGCAGCCACCGTCCCAAGGCTCTCTGCAGACTCCCCTCTCACATTTTGATGACCTCTCATGGAATGATGATACTTACAGCTTTAACTCTTTTCTTAAGAAATGTGAATATCTGGATTCTTCAGGGAGAAACTAGACACACCACGTTGTCTGTAGACTGGCTGCTTTCTAGTGCTTCAAGCTGGAAATCTTTGTAGGTTTGGAGTTTGCTGCATAGATGAAAACTTTTCCCAATATCCATAAAAAATAACTTCCGAGTGAGCAATATTTCTACCAAAACAGCTAGTTTTTTTTTTTCTTTCCAGTAAGTCAGAGCAATTTGAGCTGGTTGATGAGAGAATTCTGGCTTGAAATTATTGACACTGGGGAGAGGCATAAACCTATTATACCTGGTGCCAATAGCTTTTCTTTTCTAATCCAAATAATGTCAAGTAAGTAAGAGAATAGGAATTAAATAAGCCACTTCTTCCCATTTCACCCCTCCCTAAAAGCCAAGCAAGAAAATGCAATGGCATGTCAGTTATTTGGAGCACTCAGCTCTGAGGTCTTGCAAAACCCACCCGTGTTCTGGTGTGTTGTTTGTTTGGTTGTTTTTGTTATTGCAATTATCATACTCACAACTGTTCAGTGAATCACTGGGAAGGTTTTGGCTGCACATCCAGCAGAAACCTGCCTCAGGCAAGAACAAGAGTTTATTTATTTAACTTCAGAGACAAGGGAGGGAGGAGGGAATTTCTCCCATACACGTCCATCTTCAGCTGAGCCTTGCACACCTCTTTATTTAACCAACATCCATCCCCTCTGCACGTTTGTGCCTGGCTCACCTGCCCCCTCAAACCCCTCGTGCACCTGGGGGTGAGGAACTTCTCCTGATGCACCTGAGGTGCTGCTGGGGGAGCAGCACGGCCCAGGTGTGCCCCAGGTGTGCCCCAGGTGTGCCCCAGGTGTGCCCTGGGCAGGGAGAGGAGCAGCTCAGGCTGGAGGGAGCACCCCTGGCACTCTCCCCCAGCCCCTGGGCTCTGCTGCCAGGAGTGTTGGCAGCCCCCAGCCCTGAGCCTTCACTTTCCAAGCAATCACCTCCTTGGGAAGGCCTTCTCCAAGGCCAGGCATCCCTTTCCAGCTCAGGGAGAGGGGGTTGATTTCCAGACAAATCTGGCATTCCTGCTTCTGTTGGAGGGGGCAATCATGTAGGGGAAGGGAGGAGGCCCAGCGCTTCCAAAATACTTGAAATCTGGGAGTCCTAAGCATTTTTTCTTCTTTTATGAACTGCTGTTGGATAAGAGCTGGAGGGTGGGTGCAGACAGAGCCCAGCCCTGTGCTGGGCAGAGCCACAGGCTCTCCTTGTCACCTTGTCCTTGTGCATGGAGATGAGTGCTCAGACCAGGGAGGAGATGCTGGGGAGTCGTTTTCCTTGAAGAGTGAGAGACCTGATGTGGCTGGAGGACACCAGAGTTCAGCCACCAGCAGTAGGTTGAACTGAAATATCCCAGACTTGCTGGAAAAGTATGCTAGTTGACACTTCATTGGTTAGTAAATACAGATTTTTTTTTTTTTGCCTCAAATAAGCATATCAATGCTCTGTGGTATATTTTATGTTGGTGTATTACTATAGTAACAGTAGTATAGTGTTTATTCCATTTTAAATTAATCTCTGCATGAAATAGAGGAAGATAGCTGCTAGCTGGGTGATTTATTCACAACAAAAAGAGAACTGGTTATCCTTTCTTTGCACGGAAATCAGTGGTGTCATCCATAAGACAGGCTGGGTGGTGCTGACTGCCCTGGTCCAGCACCGAGTGATCAGGGGTGTGCTGCCTGGAGAAGTCCAGAGGGCTTTTTGTGGTCCCTAAACCAGAATTATCCATGAGCCACACCATAGCTCCATGGGTCTGTGAGCAATTCAGGCTGTTTATTGTCCAAAGGTGATGTCCTTTGTAGTAAAAGGACAAAAAGAGCCACACTTACCTGTCTAAAGTAGGAACCAGTCTCAAACCAGAGGACACAGTCTCAAGCTGTGCCAAGGGAAATATTGGTTGGATATTAGGAAAAAGTTTTTCACAGAAATGGTGATAAAGTTCTGGAATGGCTGCCCGGGGAGGTGGTGGAGTCACCATCCCTGGGTGTGTTTAACAAAGCCTGGATGTGGCACTGGGTGCCAGGGTTGAGTCGAGGTGTTTGGGCTGGGTTGGACTCAATGTTCTTGAAGGTCTCTTCCAAGCCAGTGATTCTGTGAATTCTGTGAATTCTGTGATTCTGTGATTCTGTGATTCTGTGACCCAAGTTCTCCTGTTCTGCTCCTTGCTCTGTTGACCTCACACCTGTGCAGGTGCACGGGCAGGTCCCTCAGTGACAGAAGGGCTCTCCCCTGTCCCCTGTCCCCTGTCCTGGGGCAGACAGGGAGCCAAGGACACGTCTGGGAGCAGCACCAGTGCCACAGCAGACCCTGCTGAGAGCAAACCACTCTCATCTCGTCCCACACTGCAAATATTCACCTCCTGTGTGATGTGGGGACAATCCCAAGCACTGGCAGCCCCCGTGGCAGCAGGGAAAAGGCATTAATGAAGCTCTGCTGGTAAGCACTATTTACCTGCTCAGCCTGGCCTCCTACAGATAAACCAGACATACAAAACGATGTCTTGCTGCTCTGCTTTGCTTGGAGAGAGCATTTTCCCTGCACCCCGGAGTGTTTGCATGCTTTTCTGCCCCTGGGTGAGTTCCATGATGCTGAAAATATTCCTCACAGAGGTGGTCAGGTGGATCTGTGCTGTCTCACTGCCTGGCCTGGCTCTGGCTGTCTCAGGGATATTTCCCCTTCCTTCACGGTGTCAGCTTGCTTTGGATGATCTTTGCACACACAGATTAAACTGTGAAGGAGTTGGAAAAGGCTGCCTGAGTTGGTTTTTTTTTAATCAAATCCTAGATTAGCCAGGACTAGAGATGGAAGATCAGCCCAAAAGAGCTCGATTAGCAGGAGCTCAGGAGATCTGAATTTCTCATCCTGTGTTGTGCAGCCACTTGGGGCACAATCCCAGCCCAGTACTTAATGATATAAACAGTGCTAATAACTCTGGGTCACCTGTCTGGGAAAGACAGATAAGGAATTGAAAATTATGCACACAACCATAGGTAATCTACTATTGAATACTATTGAGTTGAGACCTCAATTTTTATTTCATTACACTTATGTTCTTGCCCTCATTGCACCATAAATAAATTGCAAATTCAGAATTAAAGTGCCTGCTAATTCAAATTGATCAGCAGTGTCCAGCACCCCACTCCATACAGGTGTAAATGGATTCTGGTGTCCACCCTGGGAAAGCAAATCTTTAGTCTTCTCTGCTGCATCGTCAAAAATAGGGGGGAAAACCTACTTTACATGGCACCAGGAAAAAAAGAAAAGTTTGCAGAGGGAGGAGGTGATGATCTGCTTTGTTGTATCAGTCAATTATTTGTTAGCAGTTAATATCCACAGTCCTATTTCTGTCCTTGCAAACCAAACAGTGGCTTCAGCTTGAAAGTCACGCACAACTTAAAAAAAAATAAAATGTTCTATCCTGGCCTTTGGAATGAGCTGAACCTGCAGCAACTTCCACTGTGGAGCAATGGGGAGAGCTGGGGTGAGCACCAGGACTGCAAAGCAGCCAATTCTCCCCACATCCTTTTTTTGATTAAATATTGCCAGGTCAGTGTCTCTACAGGACACGAGAAAGCATGGCGCATGCTGCTGCTATTGTAAAGGTAAAAAAGAGAAGTTTATTTTCTGACTCTAGCATTTATAGTTTTCTAAAGCTGACAGTGGATTGGAGGGTGAAAGTGCCACCTCTCCAACAACACTGGACAAACTACCAGTCCATCAAATTTCTCTGTCTGAAGAAGGAGTGCAAAAACAATAAGTTATTTACAGAAAGTGTGTGAGAAAGTTTGTTACAAGAATATAAACTCAGAAGGCTTTAGAAAATCTTTACAAAATCAGGGTGACAGGGGAGCACAGCATAGTGGGGAATGGCTTATTTCAATTCTGACCTAGGAAGAAAATCAGTTCCAGCACCCAAGGGTGAACATTGATGGACATAACTCTGTGTCCCCTCCTGTGGCAGGAATGAATAAATAAAACAGACGGAGTAAATGAATATATTTAAGTGTTCTGATCTGATCTGCCTTTGGGGCAGTACCTCAGGCCACTGATCTCAGGGCTTGTCCCTCCTGTGCAAACACAGAGTGCCCAAGGTGTCACCTGGGACAGCCCAGGCTGCAGCACCCCAGCCTTGGCTCATGCAGATTTCCCTGCAGGAATGCTGCATTTTTTTTCTATTCTTTTTATTCCTGAAATAGATGTAAATTGCTTCAGGCCAGGTGGAGTCACCTGCCAGCTCCTAAGTGAGCCTGGGTCCCGTGGGCTGGAACTGGGCTGTGACAGATTCGTTTTGGGTGTGACTCCTGAACTCGTGTCACAGCTGCCACCCACCATGCTGGGAGCTGCAGATGAGAAGTGCCCTTTGAGCAAAGTGAAAATAAAGAGAAAGCAGTTCTGTTCCTGTAGATTGCATTTCTCTCTGCTGCTAGCCATGTGACAGACAGCCTGTGTTTCTCTATTTGTACCTGGAACGCTCCAATTTCTCCTGATAGTCTTAAAACCTTATTTTTACTCTTTCTTTTGACACTTACACGCTGTGACTTGATTTGATAAATAAAACCTTCTGGTGCTGCTGTTCTGGTCTGAGATTAAGCACTTGATACTCTGCATATGGAAATGGTTTTGATGGGTGAATTTAATATCAATTGGCTATAGCAGGATGAAGTAAATTGCAAGGAGTTCAATTCACAGCTGAGCTGTGGTACCACACAGTCAAATCTGTGGACACAAAAAGACCCCTTGCTATGGATTGTCTCTGCTGAACATCATGTTTCATGCTGGGTTTGATAATACGATGACATTTTATTTATAAGAATGGAACAAGCAAAGTTACTTTTCCAGTAACTCAGAAAAGACACAAACTAATTTTTAAAATTTATGGTGGAAGATATTTTTTATGGCTCTGGAACAATAAGAGCCATATCTGAGCCATCCTTCTTGCTGATTATGTCTAGGTGGTGAATAATACTGCAGTATACTGTACAAATTTTACATCTTGACTTCCCTAACGCTTACATCTCTAAGTATTTAGGGCACGCTGGTTGGTGTGGTTATCTCCCTGGTGCAGATGTGACAGCTGAGGCATCTGAATAAGCATGTACAGCATCAGTCCATGAGTCTGCAGTTCACTAAGGGCAAAAATGCAGGATCAAACCCCTTCCCACTTCAGCTCTCTGCTTGAGCTCACCTTTATTCACAGCCTGCAACCATTATTTGCATGGCAGTGGCCACTAGAGTGCCAAAAATGGACCCGCCCCAAGGCGTCCTTCATGTGGTCCTGTCTGGGCACAGTCTGTGTCCCAAGAGGTTTCTGATGGTCCAGGAAAAGGGGACAAGGGGAAGCAGAAGGTGATGCACTCAGTGCTGACAGCTTGGTACGTAGTCCTGTGCTCTCATATCCCACAACACCAACTAAGCCATATAATTCCAGCTACTGGCATCCTTGTTTAATGTAAGAAGAGGGGAATTATTTCATGATGTGACTCTATCACATTTTCAACCCTTCATTTACCAAATATCTCTCCATTACAGCTTGTGCTGTTCTTTGTGTACTGACTCTGCAGTTCTTTCCATGCAGGATCTGCCCTGTCCTTCGGAGCCCCTTTGGAGAGGTGGAAATTATCCCTGGCCCAGGAGCAGGCATGCACACCCCATTTAAATCAGAGCTGAAGGTTAAGTGCCATGCAGGCTGCATCACTGAGATAGAGGAAATTCCTCTGCAGGAGGAGCAGGGGCTTTTCTGATTCTGAGGAAAATGTGTCAGCATCAAAAACGTGACACGTGAAGGTCAAGGCAACATTGATCCATGAGAGCTCTCTGCCACAGTCAGCTCTCTCCTCCTGTCAGCTTGGATGGAGCTTACAGTTTTTATATACATAACATGCATATTTAAATAGCTATACAATTTTAAGGCTTGATTTGTTGCACAGTGTAGTTGTTGTTTTTGGTGTATGCTGGTGATTCAGATCTTTAACACCCCTCGTGTTTGGGACTGCTTCAGGTATTGAATGCCACCCCATTTATCATCAGCCCTGTGCAACTGCACTGCTGCAGGTCATCTAATTTCTTAAATCAGCCTTGAAAGTGGGATAACTGAGGATAAGAGGCAAGAGAGGTTGTTGTTACTGGACATGAAATAAGTACACAGAAGCTTGATAAGTTTAAAAGAGGAAAATACTTCATTTTATTCAAACATCTGGTATTTATATAATTTCAAAGGTGATTGTGGATTGGAGGATGGAATTACCATCTCTCCAGCTACACTGGTTTAAAGATCAATCAATCATTTCTCTCTACTCACAGAGAAACATGTAAAATATTTTATTTATACATGAAATTGTGTGGGAACTCTGACTCTCAAATATGTAAACATTATCAGAAGGTTAAAGACATTTTAGGAAAATTTTAAAACTTTTACAAGAACTATAAAAGAAAACTTAACACTTTTAAAAATCAGGGCAACAAGAGGTGACCTGTCCCCTTCCACAGGAGGAAGGAATAGGTGGTGGTACAACAAAGCCAAGGAGTGCCAGCTCTTGTTGAGGTTTGGGTCACTTTGCCTTCCGTCTTTTGTAAGTTCCATGATGAACTTGGAAGAGTTTCCTTTTCATATTTATTTTCTTGGATTCAGTCCCCTGATTTTAAAACTACTGGAGTGCCAAAACACCTCCTGGAAATAGGGACAAAAGAACTCAGATGTTTCTGTCAATGTCTTGGGGTTCAGAAGGTCGAGGTGACCCCGAGATCATAAAGAGTCTTTGCTTTCTAGCCCATGCAGCCAAAGAAGGAGTCTGGAATGCTTTAGATCTCATTCTCAAGGTTGTTTATTTTTCCTTATCTATAACATTCTTTCTCTGACCTGCTGAGCTCTGGCTAACAAGGAAGCCATGGAATTCTGCTGCGAGTCCTGGGCAGCTCCCACCTTATATACTCAAAACTACGTGTCTGTGTTTACAATTTATTACCAATGCCCATCATCTATGTTAGACTGTGAATCTCTACCTTAAACCAATAGAAAAGTGTCACCATCACAGCAAGACATGGAGGACAAGAAGAAGGAAAAGAAGGCCAGGACACGCCCAAATTCCTCCATCTTGACCCCCTGAATTATATTCTAAAAACCTCAAATTCCTACTTTTCCCCCCTATGTTAATTCAAATATCACATTATTCAAACCCTTGTGGCTTGTAATTCCTCATACAAAGCTGGCAGCTTTCTCCACGAGCTAAAATGGAAGCCACAGTTGTTTTTGACTTCATGCCAAGGTCTCTGATCCTCCTGCAAGGGTCTGGAGCCAGCCAGGGCAGCCAGAGGGATGTCCTGGACTCTGACCTGTTTCCATGAATGCCATGGATCAGAGATCCCTTAAACCAAGAGCATTACACTGTGTCACCCAGCTCGCCTGAACTGCCCTGGTCCCTCTGTTCACAGAGGCAGCATCAAGATGCTATTTAGGGAAACTCCTGTGATGTAAATGATGTGGGAGGGTATAACTGTATAGATTTTGGTGGAAGGTTTTGCTTAAGAAAGCTCAGAGTCAGTCAGTTCCTGGAGATTTCCGACACAAATAACTGCTCTCAGTGTGCAGTCCCCCCTTGGCCTCATGCCTGAACCTGCACGGGTTCTGTTCTGCTTCTGGACTTCTGCATTTATAAACACTTTCTTTCTCTAACCCTGAGAGTCCATCATGTTTTATTTACCCTTCTTTTAGCTCTATGCATTTCCAGCTACACGAAAATCAATAGGCGCATTGCTAATTTTATCTGGAAAAAAGGAAAATTTACCAGAGAATTAAATTGAGTAGGTCTTGAAGGCTGTTTTCAAGGGTTCTCTTTTTTTATTATTATTTATGAGGGAGAAGTATTTAGATATCCAAACTAGCCTGCTTTTCTTTCTTTTTTTGACAATCAATGATTGGCACCAGCATGGATTTTAAACATCCATGGACTTAATTATGCTACAAAGCCAAAAAAATTGCAGCTGTATGATTTATACATTTTATAGCAAATGCAAAATTAAAAGATAGCTCAATTTTTAAATCAATTAGGTAATAGAGCTCTGGAAAAGACTGATAATTCCTAAGCTGGCCACAGGGAATTTTTAGAGGCCCTGATCACAGCTTCTAATGAGTGGGGAAAACCAAAAAAGTTTGGAACATTACTCTGGAGTGGAGACCCCTTGACTGTACTCCTAATGCTGCTCCAAATGCCCAGAGATGCTGGGGAGGTTGCAGCCTTGTTCTATGCCTCATTTCTCCACAGGTAATGGAAAGTCTTCTATACTGACCCCACTTTCCAAGCAGTGGAAAGATCCCAGCATTGCTGGTTTATATCTCAGCCTTTCCCTTCAGCATCCTCTCCACCTTCACATCATTCTTCTTTAGTTACATCTGTGACATGGTATATTTCAAAAAAGATATGGATATATTTTTCTCGTCTGTGTACCTAGAAAATAGTGAAGGAACACGCAGCATAAATTTAGAAAATAAGTAAATTAAATAAATATTCCAGAGCAATCAGTCTGCCATGGGAATCTTTCAAAAGCACAAGAAATGTTCAAGGGAGAAATAACTCTCAGTCCATTTATTTGATTCACTTGTAATAAAAAAAAGAAAAAAATAATTCACTAGCTGTTAATTCTGAATGGAAATGTGCTTTGGAGCAGATCCTGAGGGGGGCTGAGCTCTGGGCTTTGGACACCTCCATGGTGCATGAAGCACCTTCATCCTCCAGTGAATTTCCTGGGGACTGGAGGTCCTCAGCACCTGGCAGGATTGTGCCTTTTATCAGTAGACTCTCAGCAGGGCCTGGGTGCTTATTTGGGAGGAGATATCACTGCTGGCATGACAGTAACTCGATCTAGGAGGAGCCCCCTGGAAGTAGGTGCTTGCTTTAGATCTCACAGACATTGTCTTAATTGTGCACTAAATTAGGAGGAGATGGGAGACAGCTCAGGCACAGGCAGTGCAGACTCTCAGGAGATGCTGTGCATTATCAACCCCAACCAAATGCTTTCAAAATAAGCCTCATGTTTTGTGCCATAAACTCTGCTGAGTTGTTACTCACAGTGATCTGTTAATGTATCTCTGAGCTAGATATCCTTTATTTTCTTTCTTCCTTTTCTTTTATTTTGTTATCTTTCTTTTTTTTTTTTTAGTGGTTAATAATCATCTTGGAGAGGGCTTTTAAAAGGAGAAAAGGTTATTTCGCTGACATCAATTTTTGCATTAAAAGTGCACTTGGCTAAAATCCAAAATGTTTAATATCATTGCCATCTGTCCCAGCTGAATACAATTTTAGATTTATCGATTTACTTCATTCTCTTTTTTTTTTTTTTTTTTTTTTGTTAATTTTGGCTTGAGACAAGGTTAAGACTCTAAAACAACAAAGCCTTTTTCTTCTGATGGCATCATAATCCTTGACTAAGTCTAAACTGCCTTTTGGTGTGTAGCTGGTGCCAGCTGTCAGGTCATAAATGTTGGGTTTTTTTGGAAGGGCTTTTTCTCTGGCCACCAATGGCCATGTATTTCATGCACATGTCAGGAGGAAAAGGGGGTGCAGAGCAGGGCAACTGGGATTCCTCATTGCAGTGGCTCATAAATGCATCAGGGATTGCAGCCTGGGCTGGTTCCAGACCCGTGTGGGGCTCTCCAGTCCCCCCTCTCCCCCCTGCCCTGAGGTGAGGACAGCTCCAGGGGCACAGGGAGATCTCCGTGGGGATGCTCCTCGGACCACCAGCTCCTGGGAGGAAGGAGTGACATTTTCTGTGTGCAGCACAAGGTTTTCCTGGGGGATGTCATGGATCTCTGGGTAGGAGACAACAGCAAAACTTGAGCAGCTGCTGGAAAGTTTCCTTCAGGGGGTGTGGAGGCAGGGAAAGGTGGCATTTCCTGGGGAAGGAGGCAAGCCTAGAGGTAGAGCTTGCTGAGCCCTGGGCTGATGGCAGGCTGGCACCCCACAGCTGCACACCTGCCCTGTGTAACCTGGCACTAATGGCCACAATTCTGCTTTTCTCCACCACCTTTTCAGCAAATCTTCACCAAGGACTCAGAGAGAGAGAGACAAAAACCTTCCTAAGGCACTGGGGTGAGCAACGTTCCATCAAAGGCCTGTCCCTCTCATTTTATCCAAGCTCCCTGGCTGCTTTAGTGACCTCCTACTTTAGCAAGACCTGCAGCCTGAGTTCAGCCACACAAATTAATGGGAGCATTCTGAGGAGGCTGATTAGCTCCAGCTTTATTCACATAACTGAGTACAGCTAAGGAAAATGCTCAGTGTGTTTGGGAGTATTATTTGCAGAGTATTCCTTCCTTCCTTCCCACCTCCACCACAGAACCAGCTTCCCAGGACTCGTGCCACCCAGCTGGTCCAGGAGCCCAACAAACTCTGCACTGTGCTGTGGCACCTTCCTGTACTGCTTCATTACTGGTTTTGATGCCTGTTTGGGACTACCTAAAAACTGAGCCCAGACAAAATTAAGGCAATAAAAAGCAGTTCTATTTATTAAAGGCCCTTCAGGTACATTTCAGCCCCCAGGGGCTACACCCAAAATGGACAGTGGGTCACAGGTTTTCACACTTTTGTAAGTTTGCTCCATTTATATATTAGGGCTTAATCTGCCAATTACAGCTTCAGGTAATGAAGTCATTTACCCCAAATTTGCTCCCCCCCTCTCACTTTTGTTCACATCCCTTGGAGCCTGAGGCAGAGAGGTGTCCTTGATTGCCAGGCCTGGAGAGGAATTGCTGTGTCTGCCCAAAATGGGAAAGCAGCAGCTCACACTGTGTGTGGAGTTTGGAGTTATACACTAAAGAACTGCAGGGTTACAAATACATAAAAAAATATAAAAGCTAAAATCCTAAGGCATCAGTTTAACCTTATTATGTTTTGAGAACCTTTGTGTGGTTTTGTGCACTGGGTAAGTGGTGCAGGTCACTCATGCACCTCTGACCTGGAAATAGCTAATTAATAATGACAGCTTCCCCAAATAATCCCACTTCCCTTGGTGAACACTCTGAGTCACTTTATACCCTATTGCCAACCATCTGTTTAGAGTCTGAAAATCACAGAGCCATGGAATCACAGAATCATTTAGGTGGGAAAAGACTTCTGAGGTCATTGAGTCCAACTCTGTGACTGATCACTCAGCCCAGAGCATTGAGTGCCATGCCCAGAAGTTCCTTGGACACCTCCAGGGATGGGGACTGCACCATCAGGATAATTGTGTACAACACTAACAAACTTCTCATGCTGACCACTGACAAACCCATGTCCTGAGTGAGGCAAGAAGCACATGGCACAGTTTCCCCAGACACAGCTGAGCTGGGCTTGTTTGTAGCCATTGCTGCAATGGGCGGATTTCTTTCTACAGTGTTTATTTTCTATTTTTTCCCCACAAAACATTTCCCTAGGCACAAATTATGTGTTTGATTTTTTTTTTTTCTGACTGTGATCCTTTAAACATTGTCATCCTGGTTAGGAGCTCCTCCACCAGGTGCTGGGAGCAAGGAAGGCACCAGCTGCTTCCAGCATCACTGTGAGTCGGCATTCACTGAGTGAAGAGTCCACCCATGTCAGTGAAATCCAACCTTTTATGCCCTCAAATCCACCCTCATTAATCAGCCTGTGAATATTTCCCTGCTCTGTTATCTTTGCCTTTGGTTCATCAGAGCTCTGGATGAGTCTCTCAGGGATGGAACAGCACACAGAGCTCTCGCTGCCCCTGTTTGCATTTACCCCGTGGCTTTTGGGATTGTCTTTGTACAAATCCCAGAGCCAGGTTCTGCTCAGATGGGAGCTATCAGACCCCCTAAGGCAGGTGTCATTCCAAACCCCCCGTGCCCCACCCGTGCCAGGTCCCACCTGCCCAGCTCAGCCCAGAGGCGAGGTAAGCCATGCTCTGCCCAGGGCTGAATTTGGCCCTTTGCTTACAAATAACTAAAAGCAATTCTGTAGATGTTTTTGTGCCCAGAGGTCCAGGGCTGATTTACAGCTCTCTCAAACTGTGCAGACCCTTGATCCAGCGGTGTCATTCACAGTAATGAGATCTCTCAGCTGTCCAAACACAGACATGTTTTAAATGTTAAAAATGTTCTGTGATCGATTTTCTCTGTTTATAGTAAATGCCTTGATTAGATTCCCTTGTAGGCACTTCAAAGCAAACTCCCCCTCACAGTCTTCCTATATGATGAAATCTAGTTCTTTCTTTGCTTCACTTTTTATTTTTCCCTCTCTTAAACTAATTTAGTGCTTGAGAAAGGTGATTGATTGATGGCCTGGAGGACTGAGATTTTCTGAAGCAGCACCCAGGAACATTGTTCTGCTGCCTGAGCTGCAGGCAAACGAGTGATCTATGAAGGCAGAGGGGCAGGGGAGACAGGGAATCCCTTGGTGTGCAGGGGGTACCCAAGCCTGCCATATCCTGGTCACAACGTTGAGGTGTTTAGCTTCCACTACAGGCACTCAAATGTCACCTCTGTTTTACATAAAGAGAACTGAGATTGTGAGAGAGCAGGTTATTTGCCAGAGATGAGAGAAATTGCAGAGCAGAGGTAGGGACAGACTAGGAGATGCCCCAGATGGGCATTTTAATCGTCTTAGGTTTTCCTTCCTTAAAATTCTACATTTATATTAAAAAAAAAAAAAAAGTAAAGAGAAAAAGAAAAAAAAAAAAGAAAAGCAAGACAGGTTAAGGTATTTTTTTGTGAAGTCTGCTCTGAACTGGATTGAGACCATCAATTCATTTCACATCCATCACTACCCAGCCATTAAAGGCAATGGCTTTCTTTCTTTCTCCCTATTGACCTGGTCTGCAATCAGACCAGAGACCTTGAAAGGTGAACAACTATTAACAGACCCCTGAGCCATCCAATCCCCTTGAAAGTCCTGTCCTTTTTTCTGTTCTTTTTTTTTACTTTTAAAAAAATTTTAATCGAAATCACTCTGCTTTAATCCCCATGTCTCTATTGTTCAGGAGACCAAGGTTGCTTGATCTGCTCTGTGGAAGAGTGTGACATTAAAACATGTTGTATGAAAGGACCAGTCTAGCTGTCACCAATTAACCTTCCTTTTTAAATATTTGTTAATTTGCAACTTGCTCGTCTGAATCACACCTCTGTTAAATCTAGGTTACCACCCTTCCTTCCCCATCTCACAAACTCTTCTTTCTCCTGAGCTTTTGCCCTGGCACTTGTGGCTATTCCATGTACAATGCCATGATGTCATGGACATTTAAACAAATACCACAAGCTTGTGAGTTCTCTGGAGCATATCAGAGATGTCTACAGCATGCAGTGGCAGAGCCTTACAGACAGAAATAAAATTTCACTCTATTTTTATTCTCCAAAATTGGATGGCTAATTGAGGATGAGATAAAATTTATCCCAGAACCATGTTGTATAGGAGAGGGGAATTTTCTTGTGGGAAGATGAGCTAATATTAATTTGACTGAGAGTCCAGGGGGTTAGAGGAGCTGTTTTAGGCTCAGAGATGATTTCCTGACAGAGATCAGATCCCATGGAGAGCTTGGAGCATTGTGCCTGATTTTCCTGTCATGGGCACCAGTTTCCACACTGCTCTGCCAATACCAGATTGATGTAGAACCTCCATGAGAGGTTTTCAACTAGCCAAGGTGCTAATATTACCTTTTTGATGATCACTGTAGTGTTTTCCACAGCTTCTTTCCAGCAACTTTGAGCTCAGACACTCCTGCAGAATTGCCAGTTTTCCCTGTTGGATAACAGATCTCCTAGCTGAGCTCTGAGGGGCTCCTACCCCATCAGGGAATCTGGTTGTTTCTACTTGTGTCTGTGATTACAGAAATCTATCCATTTCTCTACTGGGTCATGGCTGATATCTTTCATACCCTTAAAAACAAACAGAAGACATCAATGGTCCTCATTATTTAATTTTCAAGGACTATACATTAATTGTTGAATAAAGTTGTCAGGGGTGAATTAACAACTCATCTCCACTGCTGCAAACTTACAAATTAAGTTGAAAGGGATCCTAGTTTTGAATATTGTTCCAGCATCAACTGTCTTCCAACTCAAACCTCTCTGCACTGTCACAACCAGTGCTCTCTGCACACTCCTTGTTTTGTTTGGATCATGTTTAACCCCAACTCGTGCTCAAACAGAGCCACCCAAGAGGCTTCACAGATATGGGCACAGTGATGGACAGATCCAGATGGTGATTCCAGGCATGGGGAAGGGTTAGGAAGCACACATTACCCCTGTCAGCCAGGAGGAAATCTTTTAAGAGGCTGGGCTAGTTAGGAAGAAGCACAGGGTTAATGCAGAAATTAATTTGGGGTCATGAGGAGGCAGAAGGAGCTGCTGCACGTTTGAGTGAGTTTGTGCATGTGCCTGGCAGCACTGCTTGTGTTCTGCACGAGCTCTTTGCAATATGTATTTTGGGCTCTGTCTTTTAAACCCATTAAGTGTGAGAAGCAGTTATACGCTGCAGCTAAATCGAGAAATTAACTCCTACTGCACAGCTTCCTCACATTAATTACATTAATTTGTGTGCTCAGTGGATGTTGGGCTAATGAATGGACATGAGTCGGCCATTCCTTGTTTTAAAGAACTTTAATCACATGAAGGTAAGTGGCACAGTTTGTCCTGTGATACTCACACGTGGCTTTGAGGTCCTGGGCTGGCAGTGCTTCAGAAAACATCTGCTCCACTTCTTGGAATTTGGGTTCTTTATTGGGACTATCCACAGGGGAAGCAGTTCTGGCTAAGCTTTTGTTTGACAGAGATAATCCAGACCTTGGAAGCCAAGACATCTAGCAGTAACATCTGGAACCAAATTGCAACCTTCTGTCAGGTAAGGAACAAAGATAAGTGCCTTTATCAGAATTTTGTTAACTTGTTCTATGTTGTTTCTCTCCATATTTCTCCCCAGATGCATCTTCTCTCCTTGTTTCTTTGCATAAATATCATCCTGGCAATATCACTGTTGTGGTTCACACACTGTGGCATGGACACCTGCCAACATCACCAGCACCATCTTGGCAGATGGGGAAAAACAGAGACAAAATCATACTGGAGTTACACAGCACCACTCAGCAAGGCCATGGGAGGTGGAGAAATAGAAAGACATCTTTGGTTTGCTATGACCAGGCAGAGGAGAGGTGAAGGAAATTCAATTTGACCAGAATAAAATCAGAATGGGTGAATTTCCTGGTTCGACCTTCACATTAAGCAGGAAGAGTGAGGTGCAATAAAACTTGAGTGATGATAATTTTCTCCCAAGCCTGAGCACCACACATTTTACTTACCTTGCTGCCAGGTCAGGAACATGAATGATCAGGGAAAGCACAGGAAGTGTGGCCAAATAGCAAATATTCTGAGCTGTAGAGCACTCTGTCACTCAGAGTTGGGTCGTGACACTGCCTGGGGCTGGCGTGGTGCCTGCAGGGCTGTGCTGAGCACCCCCAGGTGTCACACTGTGCCTGCTCTGCTCAGGCAGGAAGAAGGTTGGAGTTTACAGCTGGTAGTGAAGCAGGAGAACAAGCTGACTTGTTGTAAGTGGAGAAAAAAACGTTGTTTTAAAGGAAATGATGGTACAGCCAGACTATCACCAGGCACTGGCTGGATCCTTCCACTGCCACTGCCACTGTGGGGCTTCTGCAGGGACACAAAGAGTGCTCCTGCACCTGAGAAGGTCCACCACAGGTTTTTAATTGCTCTCATTAAACCACTGGGGAAGGTCTGTCCATCCCCTTAGGGCAGAACTAGGGCACAGCAGCCCAGCCCAGCCAGGTCACAAGAGGACATTTGTGCTTTGTCCATACATCCAGGGACTTTGATTGTGTGCACGTTCCCTGAACCATGGGAGAATTCAGTTTGACTGGAATTCTTGTGAGAACAGCCTTTCCTTGTGCGTGCTGGGGCAGCCCTGGCTGCACCATGTCTTTTTAAGCATGACATCCTGCAGTGCCAGGACAAGTGTGCTTCCAAGTGGCCTCCCAGCTGGGAAAGGTCCATTTACAGGGGTATGTTACGAGGCAGACATTCTCTTCCAGTGGGAGCTATCTGCCTGAAATCATCCTGTCTGTGTGATGTACCTGTCCCACCCCACCATGGCGTTACTCAGTGCTCCTGGCTGCTATTTATTGCCTGTGACTGAATGGCTCACGTGTGGCTGGGCTGGAGTTTGGGGTTTTGCTGATGGCACGAAACCACTATGCTTTTTTCTAGCATTTTATGTCTCTTCCCGCCTCCACAGCTTGTGCTGCCCTTTGCTGCACATCCCCCTCTGCTCCCTAAGGGTCACTGAGGCATGAGGAGAAGGCCAGGAATTAAATGCAATTTCAAATGTGTTATCAAAGTAAGGAATTCATCCCGGCCCAGAGACACAGGCTTGAGACTGCTTATGCCTCATTCATGATTATCTCTTAGGTCAAGGTCCCTGCCAGCAGAACAGCATTCAGAGAGCTCCTTGGGCCCTGCCTGTGCCACTGACCTCCCCTGCAGCCTGAGGCAAGTCTCCTCTTTCTTTAGGATTTCTGCTTCCCCTTCCACCTTCCCTTCCTTTGCCTGAACAGTGTGTGCTCAAGGCCAGGAGCATTTCCAAGCAAGTTTATCTTGCCTGGGGCGACAGAGCCCTGATTTCATTGGGGGCCTGAGCTATTGCAGTACAGAAGAAAGAGCTCGTTCCCACCTCTGCGTCCCACAAAGTGATTTGGCAGTAGGATGAAGTTAATGAGCAAGTGACACTGTCTTGCTGTCAGTGTCATGGGAGAATGAGGGATGAGATGTGCCTGCTTACCAGGGATGCCTTTCAGCTCCTGTGCATCAAGCCTGGGGTTTTGGAAATAAAGGAGGAAGAATCTTGTCTGGAGTCCCAAGGTGTTCATCCAGCAGCACGGCCGGTGGACCTGTCTGAGCAGCTTGCACTAGCAATTGGAGCAAGAGCTGGCATCAGAGGATGCTGGGGAAGCAGGATTAATAGAACCCAGTGGGAGAGAAGCTGCATCATTTTGTGCTGATGACACGATCAGGGCTGTTCAACAACAGCATAGGTGTGTTCTTGGGGGGGCTCTTCCTCTGGCTAGAGCACCAGCCATCATTCAATCATAAAACACTCTCAGGTGTTGACAGGTGGAAAATAGAAATTCCTTTAGGGAAGATTGCAAGATAGCTTGAGCACTCTTCGAGGACAGTCACTACAGAGGGAGGTCATGCTAATTGCTGAAATCAAGGTGATCTGGAGAAACATTGGCAGTCCCGTCCTACAGTCACCTTCAGCACAGCAAGATCCCAAAATCGTGCTCCCAGAGCACTGGAGCATGTGCCAGCTCCTGCAGCCATCTCTGAAAAGGATGCTTCAAGAGCACAGTGCATTATAAATTGATGCCCATGTGAACATGCATTCCCACTACCTGAGGTAATTATAAACTCTCTTCTGTTAAGAATTCCTGGCAAGACTCCTCCGTTTCCTTCCTTAAACCAAGTTCTCTAAGTCAGAGGACTTAAAGCAGAGGAAAAAAAAAAAAAGAGATTATACTCAGCCTCATTTCAACAGCCATTCCTGAATTCACACACCCTGCTCCCTCAAATGCTGTGAGGAAGATGATACACAGATCATGTGAGCAATGGTAGTTACACATTTTAATAGACAGTGAAATGGGAACAGGAATTGTGCAAAGACAAACCTATGTAATTACAAGGTTAAATATTGTGATAGCTGAACCAAAACAACCCTGACAAAACCCAGACTTCTGACTTGCAACTCGTGACTGAAGCAATTCAGCAGACTGGAACAAGTCTAGGGTTTGGGGTTTGATTTTATTTAGGTTTTTTTATATTCTTGGAGCAGTACAATTTCTGAGTACAAGCCAGAGCAGTTGTCTGGAAGAGTGGCCACTCCTTTCCCTCCTTGGAAGCTAATGGCTCATCTACCAATTCAGCAGGAGTCAGGAGATAGTCATCTTACTGTAATATCTTTTGTCTTTCTCCACCGGCACCTCATTGATGGGCAATTTTTCTAAACAACAGCAAAATTGCAGTGCCTGCTTCTCTGTCAATAAATTCCATTATTTCACATGGAGCTTGGCTACCATAGCTAGAAAATGCTGAAGTGATTACATTGAGGAGCTACAGATCTGTGGCCTGAGCACTCTATAAATCTATGGACAAAGTTTGATAAAGCACATTGATACTTTATCTGACAGGAGCCTGTCTAGATTTATGGGGCTTAAAGCTGCTTGCACTGTCATCCTTGATTCAATTAATGCAAAAGCAGTTCCCATCTTCACAGTCCTTACTTGTTGGGCAAAATGTGAACTTGACATTCTTCCCCCGCTTTAATGGGTAAAATATAAAGTGATGGAATCAGCCAAAGAATAAAAGCAAGGCTCTGGAGTGGGGATGGTAATGCAATGGTGTGGTCCATATTAATGTGCTGGATCCATGGAGGATTTGCTCCAGTCTAGGGGGGCCATCAGTTTTTCCTTTAGTCTTTTGTAGTCCTAATAATGAGCAGTAAAATCAGATTAAATTGAGGCATGTTTGCAAAATATTGTACTTGACTTTTTTATTTGTTTCCAACTGCTAGGACTGAGTTATTGAGAAACAGGGAGAAAGAGTAGGTTATACTTGGGGACAGCAGGGATGTGGCTTGTGGGAGAGGGTTGAAATGGGATCTTTAAGGTACATGCTATTATTTTGTGATTCTACAGAAGTCTCTGTCTCCTTCAAAATCCTGCAACAAAGCACTCCTAGCTTGGTCTTGATTTGTTTTTTCGTGCAGAAAGTGTCTCTTAAACACTTGCTGTTGCATTGATATGTCAAGCCCATTTCCACATCCTTTGCTGGTGTGAGAACCTGTGAGTGTTTCCTGTGGGATGCAGTCACAGGAGGCTTGGAGCTGTGTGTGGTACCTGAGCTCTGGAACAAGCCCTGCTGTTGGTGAGCACTGCAGTTCTGTGTGCAGGGAATGTTCAGCTGTGCAGAAATCCAGGAAACTGATGGACCTGCCAGAGCAGGAATATTTGCTGTGTTTTTTGCCCAAGAAGAGGGGGTTTCTCCCAGCCATGCCTCACTGCAGTTTGAGGATTGAAGTGACACTTGAGAAGCACCCAGGCTTCACAATGTCCCCTGGGCAGGGAGCAGCTCACCCCAGAGCATCCCTGCCATCCTGGGGACCTCACCTGCATCCTCTGGCATGGTGTAACTCCTCTGTGCTCCCTGGCAGGAAAGCAATTTACTGCAATTTACTATAAATCATCATAAAAGCCCTTCTCTTGTGACACACTCAGTCAGAAACCCTAAAGATGACTGACAGGCTCTTCATAAATATTTATGACCTCTAAAAAAAGATTGAAAGAAAGAAAGAAAAGTTTAATTCTTCCCTCAGTGAAGTTTGAGAGTGGAGACTTCTCTGCAACAGCCAGGTCTGCCCTTGTGCTGGCACAGCAGAAGGGGCCTCATCCTGCCCAGTGGAGCTGGCCCTG
Source organism: Chloebia gouldiae (assembly GCA_003676055.1). Lineage (NCBI taxonomy): Eukaryota > Metazoa > Chordata > Aves > Passeriformes > Passeridae > Chloebia > Chloebia gouldiae. Next base: position 4,244,174 of record QUSF01000027.1, on the reverse strand, counting down.
TCCAGGGTCACCTTCATCCCCAAAAGCAGGAGGGTGCAGAGAGCCCAGCCCTGCCAGCTTGGCCATGGTGACAGAGGGGCGTCCCCACGCCCAGTCCCACTGCTGCTGCACTCAGGCACAAAATCCAGAGGAAACCTGGAGAGGCTGGAAGTGCAAGAGGCATTTAAAGTCAAAAAAAAATTGCCCAAAGTAGGCAAAGCTTCTTTTCCAATAGCCTTTGCACAGGGCTGCTGCACTTAATAGTTTCTTTTTACCATGAGGAAGCAAATAATGACCCAAACAGGGTCCTTCAAGGCCAGATCTCCCAAGAGAAATCAGCCCACAGGCATTTAGGCCCATTCATTAAAGCATCTGAGGCTGATTAGGGTTTTATATCCATGTTATTTTGCTACTTTGACTTCTGCTCTTTCTGAGTTTATAAATATTGTGACATTTACTACTGCTGGTTTGGGAGAATAGGTTAGAACCGACCAAAGTCTCAGTCTTTGTGCAGCAGAGTCAAACCAGGAGAGGAAATTTGAATATGGAAAATTAAGCGAATATTCCTCAGATGAAACTGTCTCCCAATCATAAGTCATGTGATAATAAATTTCAGTTGAGTGACAACAATATTAACAAACTGAAAAAAAGATTGATGTGCATCACAGGTCCATGAATGCAAAATAAAAGGGAAAGGCTTGCTAGTCTGTGATAGGCAAAGTATAAATATGTATCACTTGGTTCTAAAGTGAGTTATGATTACATTTTCCTACTCGTACCTGAAATCTGTAGGGGTTATTCATCTTATCCCTGTATCAGCCATGACAGTTATGGCCACGCGCTGCATACGGCACAGATACCTGCTCAGCAGATAAATCAGCAGCCATGAAGGGACCTGTTGTTATCAATTTGATCTCCAGAATAAATATACAAATATGTGTACAGCATTGTTGTCACTGAGAACAATTTCCCTTCTTCTCGCTGATACATTTTTAAGAGGTTGTTCCAAGAGCCACTTTCTGACAATGCCAAAGGGAAACAGAGGGGAGCAATGATCAGGCAGGAGGACTAGATTTATGGACTGTTGTCTCTTTTATTTAAAAAGTTAAAAAAAAACCCAATCTCTTCATAATAGCATCACTTGTCCTCAGAGCTCAGCTCTGGCTGTCTGCAGCCAGCCGGGGAGGGACGAGGCTGTGGGGAGTTACGGTCAGTGAACATCTGTAAGAGGAAACCATTCCTGATGAGGCTGAGAGTGCTATTGCCTCTCCACTGGTGCTAAAGAGCTAAAGGTTTTATGATGCAGCAGAGACTGTAGTTTAATCCTGATTTACCACGGCAGTTCAGGCAGGAGGAGAGCTCAGGCAGGACTCAGCCAAGCAGCGCAGGGACCTGCCGGCCGCACGCCCGGTGGAGGAGCAGGGGAGCGGGAGCCAGGGGAGATTTGTCCCCCTTTACGTGCAAGTCAGAGCACAGCGAGAGGCACAAGGGTATGGGAGCACTGGGACTGTGGCACTGCAGCACTGCCTGCAGCCTCTGAGCAGGGGGACACGGGGTGGTGTTGGGATCTGAGCGCTGGACAGGAGCGCCGCTGTGCTGGAGGAGCCTGTCCTCGCTGGGCAGCTTTGGACAGGCCAAAACTCACCCACGTCCATCCAGGTGCCAATCCTGGGGTGCTGTGGGTGCCAGCCCCTCGGAGCCCCAGCTCCTGTCAGCTGTCCCTCCTTGCAGAGTCACAGCTAGAGGAGGTATGGCAGCAGAGACACCAGTGCCTCCCAACATCGGCTGCTGGAGTATCCCAGCAAAATGGGAAGGAATTCAAACAACTCCAGTGCTATGAAAGACATCTGCCTGTGTGCACTGACCTGAGCCCTGTGGTCTTTGGTTCCAGAGTGAGAAATAAAGGCTTGCCCAGCTGGAAATGCTGACGGGTACTGAAATTAAGATGTGGAATTCATGCTTTGCCTTCCTTGTTACAACCTCTCTGTCAGGGACTGAAATGGTTCATGCCTTTAACTTTGTTATGAGGGAGTTCTGCCCATTACATCAAAAGTTGTATCAAGAAGCTACAACTACAGAAGCCCACTCCTCCTTGAAGAGGCCTGACTGGAACCTTGGGCTGTGAGTTAAGCCACCTAGATACGATAAAGGGAACACTATTGTCCAGTCATCTCGGGCTGAGGGAGGAGAATGCATCCACAAGAAAGCCAAACCCAGCAGCTGTGCAGAGAATCATCTCTGGCTGGGTTTGGGGTGAGGGAGACCACAGCCCACAGAGACCAGGGTTACACAGACTCCCCCCCAAAACCGAGGGCAGGGGGAGGAGGTTTTGGGTGCCTGGCAAAACTTCTGGTCAGAAGCAGTGAACACCCTTCCCCCCTTACACAAAGCAGCCCAGCTGTGGAACCCCCAAACCCCCTGAATGGCACGGGACATTCACATGGGAGGCAGCTGAGGAGGTGAAAAACCCCCCAAGTGCTGCCCAGACTCATTCCTTGCACCATAGGACTGCATGTGACACAAAGTGATGTAACAGACTCAGAGCCTGCTGCAAGAGACAGGGTCCAAGAGTCCCCCACCGAGGGGGCACCTGGGCATGCCCACCTGGCCTGAGGGTTCATGGATCCACTGCATTCCATGCTTTTCAGGAGACCCTCGCCACCAAGACCAGCTAGAGAGGATCATCAACACACCAGTGGCACCCACAGAGTGGCGACATCTCTTTAGTCGGTCTCTGTCACTCTCTGTCCACCTCACCTCTTTTCTATTTCTTTCTCCTGCTTTTTCTCTCTCTCTCTCGTATTTACTATCAAATAAAATCCATACTATTGACTTTGGCATATGGTCTCGTTTACACCTTAATTCAGGCAGAGGCATTGCCAATCCAAAATTGGACTGTAAGGGATGTGTTACAGGTGAGGGATGGAGGCTCTCCACATTCACCTGAAAATCCCAGCACGATGAAAAGGCAGCAGTGCCTTGCCTGCATTTTATACATGATACCAAATACCCATGGAGATGATGACAATATGAAAAAGTTTCCACAACTGACAGCTACATTCTGCCCTTGTTCTTAGTTTCTAAGTCTGGGGGGAAGAACAGTGGTTCTATATAATTTCAATTTCCAGGTAAGGCTGGAATGCAATCTCCTGATGACTCTGCCTCAGTAGCCCAGGGAAAAGTCTTCTGCCTGAATTGTTTTGGGTCTCTGAATAGTGTCTCTTCTGGGAAGTCTTTTGTTTCTTAATTGGTACCGTTCATGCAGCTGCATCACAACTGTGCTGAAAGTCCCCAGCAAGGGTAGAGCCCCAGATTTGCCAGGAGACAAAAAACATTGTTTCCAAATAAAGTATTACATGGATAGGTGTTTGATCCTACAAATCATAACCTCCAGGCTCCATCCTATCTCACAGAATTAATCACCTCCACTTCCCTGTCAGGCAGCCGTGTGCAATAAGGCTGTTACTCAGGAACACTGTGACTCCGTGCACACCCAGGTTTTAAAGTCTTCTGACCTTTTCTCCTTGGTTTTCTCCAAGATTGTGCCTTTGTTTTACCCACCTGTACATATTTCTTCAATAACTTCATGACTTTGATTTTTATTTCCCCAGGGAAACCTCAGGCTTCACTCTGGAAAGTCAGAGGTTAATAAAGATGTGTTTGATTTGGAAATGAGAAGGCAGGAGGGAGGTGCTGGCGAGGCTGAGAGCTGGGGGAAGCAGGAAACTTGATTGTGAGATGGTGAGGATGTCACCTGAGAGGCACCTGAGATGCTGCACGCTGGGTGTGTTTCATGGCACGCAGGGAGAGGAGATGAATCAGGTTGCGTTTTTTCCCCTAAACTATGACACTTTAATGAAAAACAACTTCTGTCCTTCTGGAAGAGCTATTCCTATTCTTGAACTGTGAAGGAGGAGGAGGGAGCAAGAAAATGCCATCTGAAATTGTTGAGCTAAATTCAGAGACGGCGCATTCTGGCCAACAAGGAAGATGTAACCGTATATCGCAGCATTCTGTTAATGAGGATTCATTTTTAGCCCAGCTCGTCTGTAATGAAAACCCCTAACATTTAATTTCCATAAAGCCAGAATTAAGGCTGTCTTTAACCTCAGTGTTCTCCACATATTTGATTTTGGCTGTGGTGTAAATCTTTGTGCTCAAATAGCAATGTAGGAGCCTCCTCCCACCATAATAAGTGGATAATGCTGACTCATAACTCTCACTGTAATTCCAGACCAAAAATGTGCAGCTCCCATTGTTGGGAATACTGTCACTAAAAAGGTATCACTGCTTTCATTAAATATTTTCAAAATGAGAGGATTTGTTACACACTGAGACTTCAGTGTTTGCAGGAAAGCAGCGGTAAAAGAATATAGGTGCATAAACTTGTTTTGTATTTATAAAAATTAGAAAAATTCTATTTTCCCTTGAATTTATTTTCAACTCTATTAGTGTGGCCACTTGGGCACATATTTTGTGCTTTTCAACACCAAAAAAATCATTGAAAATTTGGACTTTGGGCATTACAGCCGGCATTTTGCCATTATAGCTAAAGAAATTCACCACCAAACAAGATATGAAGGACAAATCTCATGTCCCTGTGACACTCGAGCATACTCTAAATCACCACTTTCACTCACCTGCAGAGCTGTTTTGCATCAGTGTAAAAACTGCCCAAATTATCACTAAAGTCAGTGGCAGAGGCTGATATGCACTTTGCTATGAAGGAGTGGAAGGTGAAAAATATCAAATTATTTGCTGTATCTTCATTTCATCCCCTGCCAAATGAAGACACTTCCAGAGGAGGCTGGTGGGGGTTTCTTCCTGAATATCTGGAAGAGCTCAGAGGAGGTGGAAAATGCAAAGGAATCATAAAGTATCCTTTCAGTAAGGCTTCCTGGAGAAATTAGGAATCTTAATGTTAATTAGAGCTGTGTGAATAATTCATAATGGATCGCTCATTAAAAGAATGCTGCTCCTTCTTTCTGCTTGCAAATTGTCCATAAGCAGATTTCTCTGGATTGTGTTTTTTATTCAAACCTATTTACTAAATTATTTTAGGGGAGTATTTGCTCTGTGCCTCATTCAGGAGGAGTGAGCTGGGCATATTGGATGGTGAGAATTCACCATGATCACCTCAGTTTTTACTGGATTTATTGATCACCTGGAGGGTTTCTGCTGCTGACTGGATGTGTTAACATTTGGAAGATGGACTCCAGCACGAACACTGGATTACAGCTCCTTGTGCTCCCCCATCTGTATGTCACATCCACCCACTGTCTCTCTGTTCAGGACTTGCCTTTGCCTAGAATTATTCAGAAATGTTTAAATCAGAATAATTATTCCTGAATAGCTCTCTCTGTGAGCACTTATCCTATAATAAGAGTGCTGTGTACCAGTTTAGTTTAATCTGCTTGAAAGTGAGCTAAACTAAACAGGAATAAGTCATGCCAACTGCAAAAGAAAAGATGCCACAGAATTGAAATTCACAGCCCATCTCTTGCTTTTAACACAAAATCCTTTTTCTGGGTCAAAGAGGGGCTGAGGCAGTAGTGGGAGCACTCTGTAAATACCCTGCTGAAAGCACCCACTGTTAGGGAGGAGATGCTCAAAGAGACTTTGAGTGTGACCCCAAGCAGCTTTGGGGTCTTTGGCTATCCAGATGATTTTGTGCACACAAACCCTTTGGCTCCAGCACTCCCTGCCCCGCGGGGGTGCAGCTCCCCGGGCACAGAGGGGTTAATGAGCCAGGGAGCCCCGCAGAGCAGGGGCAGGATTAGGATCAGGCTCCAGACCCAACCACCTCCAAACCCCCACCTCCATCCCCTGAATAAAATTATTCCTGGGTGGAGAAAAAAAAGAAAGAAATAGAAAGACTATCAAAAGCTTGGTGGGTAAATATTCCTCCTGCACTACAAACCGTTGCTTACAGCTAGTATTTTTTGGGTAATGATCTGCTTTTAGATTTTCTTTGAGATGTATATTCTATCTCTTTGGCACTGTCTCAGCCTTATCTCTGCTCATTTCTTTTTTTTCCACTTTCTTAAATCTCTTTCTTTACCTTTAAGACGCTCTTTCCCCAAGCAGTTACAGATGTATTATTGCTGGTTTTGCTCTTAACATGCAGCTGAGCAGCTCGGGAAGCAGAGGGAGGATGGTCGTGGCAAACTCCACATCCTGGATGCAGCTGAAGGAGCTGCTGCAGCCGAGCTGACCCTCTACCTCCAGCACCACCAAGTGCAGTGGTGCTGCATCTGCCCAAGGGGGAGGTGAAACCAGAGCAGGAGCTTGCAGCAGGACGTCACTTTGTAAAGGATACTAAAATAAATTAAAATAACAATAATAAAAAATAATAAATGAGGAAATTTATCCAAAAAAAGTCCTCCAAGTCAGAGGCACGGATTTCATTTTCCCAGAACCATCAGGAGGGTTCCCTGTGCAATCACAGGTAGGATTTTCACAAGTGCTCCAAGCAGTCATTTCAGAGGAGGGTCTCACTTTCACAGGGGCACTGATGGACACTTCTAGGCAAAATTCAACTGCTTAAGTTTGGTACCTGCCTTGACCTGGTGATCTCAGGTTCATACATGCCCAAAGGAGGGTGAGAGTCATTCTCAGCTGGACACTTTAGCTAGGAGAGATTATTTGTGCTCTCCTGAAACAACAAATCTGACTTAAGTTCCCTGGTGAGGCCAGCAGGAAGGTGGACTGCAGCAGTCTTTACTGGGGTGAGAATCACAAACACATAGGGGGTGGCAGGAGTTAAAATAAAAGATGTTCTTAGAGATAAATCAGGTCTGAACTAAGCAACCTGAGAGCAATTGCCAGGGTACTTGGGGACATTGGCAAATGGAGAGTTAGCACTCCAGGGTGTGGCAGGACAGAGGCCAGGCTGCTGTGAGGGACAGCTGGGCTCCCCACTGCCAGCATCCCTTCCCACCCCACTGCTGGCATCTCTTGCCTGGCCCACACCTTCCCCTGCCATCCCCAGCCATTCCTCGGGCAGGGTTGGCAGGACTTCCCCCAGCTGTGCCTGCCTCGGTCCTTCTGGCAGCTTTTGGGTTAAAAAGAGTTTAATTCAAAGTTGTTGGTGTGCCCCAGTGCCCTGATCCTGCGCCTCAGTTTCCTTTTGCTCCCCATTCCCCCCATTCCTTCCAGGTGCTGCTCCTTTCCTCTTGGAGCAGCAGGCACTGACATCACATTGCAAATCTGCTGAAGCACAAGGGTGACACCTTTTTGGGACTACCTAAAAACAGGGGCCAGACAAAATTAAGGGAATAAAAAGCAGTTATGTTTACTGAAAAGACTTCAAGTACATTTCAGGCAGATGAAGTCCCCAGCAGGGACTACACCAAGAATGGACCACAGGTCACGGGTTTTCACACTTTTTAAAGTTTGCTTCATTTGCATAGTGGCGGTTAATTAATTCCAGCTTCAGGTAGTGAAGTCATTGACCCCAAGGTTGCTCCCCACTCTCACTTTTGTTCACATCTCTCAGGGTCTGAGGCACTGAGGTGTCCTTGATTGCCAGGCCTGGAGAGGAATTGTTGTGTCTGCCCAAACTGGGAAAGCAGCAGCTCACACTGTGTGTTAGAGTTAAAGAACTGCAGGAGTAGTCAAATACATGAAAAAACATCAAACTAAAACCCTAAGGCATCAAGGGAAGGCTGAAGCCCACCATCCAGGCAGAGGAAATATCCCACTTGGAGGCAGTGGATTAAAAAAATAACCTCCTGAGAGAGCCCTGCCAGCAGCAGGACCGTGGCTCTCCCCATTCCATCACCAAAGCCCCGGGGAGTTTTAGGGATGAAGTTGTGCAGTCACCTGCCAGCCTTCCCCAGCCCAGGCCATAAAGCCAATGGCACCTCTGTCCCCGAGCTTCCCAGGAAGGGGATGTTAATATACCCCCTCTTTATTATCCTATCTGAAAAGATATTTCGTTTTACCAGTTTTTACTACACAATCTAATAACTCCAACTTGTTTAAAGGCTCACTGCTCCAGGAAAATGCATTACATCTTAGCTTTTAAATCTGCCAGCTCCCATTTATTGGTATTAATAATAGATTGGGAAAGCTGTTCTTTTTATTTTGGCCCTCTGAATAATTTTTTTTTCTCGGTAGCTCTAAAATCAAATATTTTAAAAAGAAATTGTCTTCAAGCAGCATTTCTGTATCCTAAAGGTGGTCCCACTCTGTGGGCTGCTGAGGAGTCATTGGCAGTGCTTAGGAAATGGGAAAAGTGATGGCAAAAAATATAGCAAAAATGTTTAATAGTCATTTATGAGTTCAAAGTGTCCAGGGAAAAAGTTTTTAATAATAAATACCTAAATTAGTTTTCATTTAAAGTTTAGGCGTCTTTAATTTATAAATGCTATTTAGGCAGAGAAGTGTTGATGAGGGCTGGAGTAATTACTTGCATAAGTGGAAATACAAAACTTTGGTGCTTCTCTACAGTTCATTCTCCTCCCAACTCCACAGAGCTTTTTTTAAGCTGAGCTCACCCAGGGAATTGCTGCCTGCATGTTTATGTATTTACTGTAAAGCTATTCTTTTTTTTCTAACTTTTTTTTTTTTTTGCCAAGCCAGCACTGGCTTTTTAATCTTTCACTCGTTTCAGCATTACTGTAGTGGAGGAGGATATTAATGGCCGGGCCCTTCTCTCAGGAATGCTGGTGTAAAATCAGAGTAAATGGGCTGAAGTCAGTGGAATTTCTCCATGTTTTAAGCATCCACCCCCAGCCCCAGGTGCTCAGGGGACATGGGAACCTGGGATCACCTCGAGTTTACCTTCCCCTCTCTCCTGCTGTGCTAACAAAAATGTGAGAGTGGAATTCTGGCCAATAATAATTCTTTTCCCTCTGCTGGCCGCTGGATAAATGCAATCCCTGCATTCTTATATTGAAGCTGGGAACCTCTAAGCAATTACTTCCCAGCACATTAGCATCCATGTGCTAAATGCTAAAGGGTTTATTCAGTGCATTGCAGGATCAGGTTATTGCTGAGTCTGTCCATCATGCCCAGAAATTACTGCTATAAGTGCTTTAAGAGCATGGCCAGTACAATGGAGATATAACCCAGCTGAAGGACTGCAGTGCTCCTATTTAGAGAAAGGGGCAAAAAAAAAAAAAAAAGCTGCCAAAGTGTTCAGATGCACAAAATCTCATCATCAAAAGCTCATGGCTGGAGGGACCAAAAAAAAACTTTAAAAAAATAGACACAAACAACTTTATACTGAAATTGAGTGGAAATTGGAATAGTGAAGGAAATATGCTTTCTTTTTCAATTCCAGATGCTCATGCAGTCTTTTGCCTGGGATTAAGAGGTCACTTATTGCAGCCTTAAAGGATAAGGACTGGGCTAGATAGGAGAATCAGCAGCTGTTTATTCTGTAAATGTTTGAATATGAATCAGGTCTTCCTTTTCAGAGATTTGCTTATTGCTTTTATTTACCAGGATAATATCAGAAGTCTAATTAATTCTCCCTACCTTTTTCAATCTTCAGTCTCTCGGTGCTTCAGCAAAGCTGGAACCCTTTAGAGCTTTCTATCTATTAACTGAAATATCCTTGTTTATAAGGATGGCTATGACTTCATCTTTTCAGCTGAGATTGCCTTAAAATGTACTCGTGCAGGGCACAGAGATAATACTGGGGGAATAATAACTTCTTTTTCTTTTTGCATTTGGTTATCAACTAGTGGTTTATTTCTGTAATTGTCTTTATCAGAGTCCAGTGTGCACAGTGGCTAATATTCAGGAATGGTTATTATCTCTTTCAAAATTTAGAAATATCCGCTTCACTGAGACATCCTGAGGTCTGGGGCTATGAAGTGACTGCTCCAAAATCACTTAGGGGAGGATTTTAAGGCTGAGATTCAACAGACCTAAATGTCATGCTCAAAAATCAGTGTCCAGTCCCAAAGTACCTCTGCAAACTTTTTCTGGGGACAATTGCCACTCTCTGGAGGCATTTCTGGAGACAAATCAGCCCTGAAAGGACAAATGAGCTCTCTGTGCCAATTCAACAAGGATTTTGTTTATTCTTGATTATTTCTGTGGGTGACACATATTACTGGAGTCTGCTGTTTGCTCACAGCACTATCTCTGCTTCTAAAGTCTTTGTGTAGTTGACCTAAATGTTGCCAGGTTTTAAAAGTTTTCAATTCATTCCTATTGACTCCTTTTAGATTTTAAGAAATATTTCCTTCTCCTTCTTGTGACTCTGGTGTTCCCAAAATAGATGTTCAGTAAAAATAGCTCTTAATAACCCTGTGGCCCAAAGAGGGGCCCAGCCATTTCCTAAACACAGCACGAGGTGTTCTCTCTTGATTATGCATTCGTTATTGATAATTATTAATTATATGCCGGTTATTACACCGCTCTCTTGTTCTATTGGCATGCTGTGCATTTCAGAGAGGCAAAAGCCATTCCAAGAGGAATGGGTGATATCTGCTGAGCACAATAATTAATAACTTCATGATAATGATGTACAACTACTGAGCCCTGAGCTCTGGAACACACAAGGAAGACTGACCTAGGCTGGGTCTCACCTTGCTCTGCACATGAGCCACTTTGCCACGAAGGCTGGGACACTTCTGGAGCCAAAAGAGTTACCATTTGTTAGCCAAATTAGTTACCATTAATTAGACTACATTGCCCAGGCTTGGGGCTCTTGGATTTTTGCAGTATCATGTTACACTTGGAATTTTGAGGGACTCCAAAGACATCCCTGGTCCTGCCCAGCCACCTGGGCTTCCATCAGCAGCCTGAGTGTGCAAGAAATGCAAAGCAGGAAAATCACGTCCCTTGCCTGGTGGCTGAAGTTGGATCAGTACACAAAATTCTCATTTCAGAAGCTTGCTCCTCCTCCTTCCACATCTCTTTGAGCACTCCAGTGGTGGAAGCAGCACAGAAACGCAGCCTTGGCCATGGGGCTTCCTCCCCTCCCACCCGTGCAGAGCACCGGGGCCAAGGGAAAGATCCAAACCTCCAGACACACTGTGGTGAAGGGAGGGATTTACACCAACACCCAGACTCTCCTCCCAGCACTCCCCTGGCTCTGCCAAGCTGTTCTGTTTGGATTTCCAGCCTGGGTGTTATTTGAACATGCAGTAAGTAGCCTCTTGCTGGCAAATATGAGATGCTGATAAGCTTCTGAAATCTATATTCCAGCCTTGAGATAACAAGACAACAAAAATTTTTTTTACATCCTAAGGAAAGAAAAAAATGTGACAGGCTGTTAGGGGAAGAGATCAAGATATGTGCAAACACAGTCCCTGTCCCTCCACTCCTGACTCAGTCATTCCCTGGATGACACAATGGGGTGAGGGGAGTGTCCTATTCCCAGAGAGGGGACAAAAGGCATGGAAGCACCAGGGCTGGAATTGATTTTCCTCTGCTGGAGCAATTAGACTCCCAAAGTGGCAAAAAAAAAAAAAAAAACCAAAAAAACAAATGAGTCATAAACACCCCATTTGAATCTTTAAATGAATATCGGATTTTAATTATAGAGGTTTAATTTTTAGAATGGAAAAGCTACTTTTGCACAATTACTGCGTGGAACTTTTAATTAACTTTCAAGAAGTTTCTCTTACTTAAAAAATCTAATTAATAATACTTAGGGAAATATTAGCATAAAATAAGTCATGGATGGGATAGAGAATTATAAAGCATATATTGTACAAAATCACTTGGAAGAAAGTCTTGTTAATTCTAAAAACAAAGGCAAAGTTTCCAGCTTTCCTAGTTCTGGCCTATAAAGAGCCTTTTTTTTTTGATGCATGAAAAGCATTAGAAAGACATGGAAATCAGAGGAGTTAGAACAGAAAATGCTATTATGTTAATCAGCTGCTGCAGAAACCTGGAAGACTGGGACAGGGGGTCTCTCACCCAGCAGAGTGAGAGACCCCTTTCCTTTATTTGGGGGAAATATGACCCTGGTAATAGGATGGTTCTAGAGAGACAGGGAGTGAAGGGGTAAGGAATGGGGTTGGGAACCCTCTTGGTTGCTCCCCAAAGAGCCCAGACCCAGCTATGGGAGAGGAGAGCTGAGCCTCACTGCTGGGCAGGAAAAGCAGAAGAGGCTCTGAGCTTTTCTTGCCACCCACCACGAGCTGGGAGGGTGGGGATGGAAGGGAGCTGCCAAATCAGGTGTACCAGAAACCTTCCCAAGCCCTCCTGAAGGAAAGGGTCTGTGTTTATGCAAAATCTACAGGCAAGAGCAGGCTCAGAGCAGGAGGGGGGACGGTGCTGTGACATTCTGGTGCAGAAGGATATTACTGCAGGAGCCAAGAGGGAAATTAAGTCAGGGTACAAGGACACAGGGAGGGCAGCCTGTGGTAGAACTTGTTGCTTCAGTAATGGAACAACAGCAAATGAGAGTCACTTCACAATAATATTTTGCCCAGGTCTTGTTCCAGCTGAGTTTTAAATTAACCAGTGGATACAGCTGTCAGCATTTCCTTTATGAGATTGCTCCTACACAAGAAATCCTCCACAGTCGAAGCAGCGTGTTTGGAAATCTCTGTGCTTGAGCCTGATCATCTCGTGCTCTGCCAACATTGCTTTGACTCAGCTAAATGTACACTGAATTAAACTGAGACTTAAACATCCTGGACACAGTGTCCTCTATGGCCAGAACAGCCACAGAGAGGTTCCACCCCAGTATCCCTTCAGAAAAGAAAGGAAGGATGCAAACCTGATGATTTGAGTCACTGGGGTTAGGAATTGAGGTTTGCAGCCCCTTCTCCTAATGAGCTCTCTGGCCAGTACAGCTGAAAAGTAAATCCATGAGCATGAACAAAGTACCTGGAACAGAAACATAAAACTTTGGACTGGGGACCTGCCTGAAGACCCCAAGGGCAGAAGCATCCTGCTCTTTGTACTCTGTTTTTGCAGCAAACCCACAAACTGTGCCCAGGCTGCTCCCAGCCAGGCTCTGAGAGCAGAGAATGGGATAAATCTTCCACCTTCCCCCTCCTCTGTGCCTGGGCACAGGCAGGCAGCCCCAGGGCAGATCACTGACAGCCTGACAAAGCCTATTGCTGCCACGGGGCTCAGGGGACCCTGGTCCCTGTCACCTCCTGGGCATGACTGGGATTTTCTGAAGCAGAACTGGCCCAGCTGGCTGAACTGGACCACATCCATCCCACTTTGGAGCAGGTCGTGTTTCAGGACCCTGTAGCCTTCGACTAAGGGTTCTCTTCTTGGTGATGTCTGCTCGGTGTTGTCACCCTCCCTCCTGTGGCACAGCCCTCCTGCACTGACCACCCAGACAAAACTTGTGTTGTGGTGCCCAGCACTCAGATTTCCCTTCTTTGTTTTCTTTGCTGCCCTGTTTTAGGGGATCTGCCTGTGATGCCTGGTCGTGCAGAGCTGTAGGATGAGGATTTTGGCTGGAATTCTGTGCTCTTGGCAGAGGAGCAGAGCGTTCCCCGCAGAGCCAGGCATGCAGCAAGTCCTGGGGCTCACCCACAACCCCAACAGCCTGTCTGAAATCACTTTAAACTGCTTGACCCAGGTTTTGTTGGCTTCTTTTTGGGATTTTTTTTTCACTCACCTTCTCCCACAGGGGATGATTTGGAGTTCGCTCAGGTGATCTGCACAGTTGGGAGGGGTGAGGGTGATGTGTGAATGCCCTACAGGAGAAAAGGGGATGAAGATCAGGAAGGCAAAGTGAGGAAAGCATCAACTTGAGCAAGTTCACCCTTAAATCCTACAAAAAATGTGATGCAGAGCCCCTGAGTGCACAGGACATATGCTGGACTGCACTTACCTCACTCCTCTGACAGGCTGGGAACTCAAAAGAGTTTTTCTCTGGAGCTATGAAAACATATCACAAAATCTTCTACTTTTGCATTCCAAGTAATTTTACTTTTACAAGGAAAAAAAAAATCACCCCGAGCTCTTGAAAAACAACTGCCACAATAACAAGAAAGGGAAAAAAACCCACCAACACCCAAACGAGTTGCGATTCTCACATCCCTGCTAGGATGTTCCAAATATAACCACGAAACACGGTTCTTAAGCCTGTATTTATTACTACACAAATCTAGTTTAAAAACAGCTCTACAGGGGTTTGTGTTCAGCTGTAGCACAAGAGCAGAGTGAAAAGGACAGTGGTGCCAGCAGAACTGTAGGGCTGCACTGACCTCCAGTGGAATTGGGAGAAATACTCCAGTGGCAGAGGCTTTTTCACAGCCCTCTGAAGCCGAAACTTGCCTTGTTTCGAGCTTTATAGAGGCACCAAATTCATATAAGGATCAGGGAATTTATTACAGATTACTGTATACTTAGGATTAATACGTTAAAATACTGTAAGGGGATTTGTTTGGAATAACGTTTCCAGTCTAAGTCTAGCCTCATCAAATTTAAACTTAAATATGCAGGTATTAAATAGAGCTTTCCAAAATCAATCAGCCTGAGGGGTTTTTTAATTGATTGAGGAGGAATTTTAACTCCCCTTTTCCATTGCAGGAAATTGTTAAAGACGGTTCATTTCAGTTTTTCCATCCGAAAAGCCTTTTCCTTCTGATTTGGTCACCTAATCACGGAACTCTAGTGACAGCTGCTCCGTGGCATTTCCTCTCAGCACTTCGGAGGAGTTTTCCAAGGTCAGACAAAGGTGATGGAACAGAGTGACACTTCTCAATCTGCATGGGGATGATTGATGGCCCCATCAGATATTAGAGACGCGGTGTCCTTTCATGTCCTGATCAAAGGAGAGCATCCTGTGCCCGAGATATTCTCCAGAGTGCCTTCATTTAACAATCCCAAGGTCAGCTGAAGGAAAACGTGGCATCTTTTCCTCTGGCAATCCCCAGCCCTGGTGGCTCCACGTGGGCTGCTTTAGGAGCTGCACATCCTCGGAATGAAAAGGCTGCCAGTGACACAAAAGGCTCACGCAGAAACAGCTCCTCGGTGCTAAAACTCAGCCTTTCCTGAGAGCAGTCCCTCTCCCTGGAACAGCTAGAGGGCCTTTCCAAGTAGTTCATGAATTTTCTCTGAAGAGCAATTAGAGAACTATTGTTCCAAGTGTGCTCGACAAGGAGGCAATGAAGACCTCAAAGGGAAGAGGCAAAGCCTCTTGGATTGATAAAGCCACTCCAGAAACAAGCAGGGGGGAGCCAGGCAGGCAAAGAAAAGAGCAGGAAAACAATAGAAATTGAGACAGCGATCTGGAGTTGGGGTTTTTGGGTGGGTAATTTTGGGAGGAGGAGTTATTTTGGTTTTGAAGGCAAGATTAAAATATGTCTATGCAGAACAGTCAAACACAGTGAAACAACATGTTTTGGCTTACTTTATTTAACCTTACTTAACGAGTTCCTAAGCCCTTCGTTCTAACCACCCTTCAAACACAGGCCAAATTTTAAATTTGAATTGCAGTCGGACCAGTAGAAGGGTTTGATCTCCTAAAGAGCCTCCCAGGTCCTTTGTGGTGTTGCTCTGCACCACCTTCATCCCCCGTGTGTGACAAGAGGCAGCAGGCCCAGGAGCCACAAAGGTGGGTGTCACCACCTTACACCCCACCACGCCAGCTCAGAATCCCATCACTTAGCACTGGCTCCCCCTGAACAGAAGCATTTTTACAAATCCCACTCATTTGGCATGCCCTGCTTAAGCCATAGCTGGTCTGAACAAAAACATTTTGTTCCATGCGACAGCAGGAATCCTTCTCCATGACTTGGGCTCTTGGTTCCTGTTCTGCCACTGGCACACAGATCCTGGGGATGTTCACAGACATGATCTCACAAGGAAAACCCAATATTTCCTTGCTGGAGTGGCAGGAGCAGAGGTGTATTTGCTGGGTTTATATTTCAGAAGTGTATTTTCTGATATTTTACAGCAAAAGCAGCAGACTCAAACCTGCCTCAGGAAAACCAGTGGCACAGAAAATTCCAGCCCAAGGTTTGGCAAAATTATAATCAACTGCCAGCAGTGTTTTTCTAATGAGAGGTGTCAGGTGATTTCAATAAGTACAAATGCCATTCCTCTGTATAATTGACTGTGAATATGAATTAATATATATGTCAAACTATTTAAATGCCTTGTGACTTTGCTTTTATGAAATACCCTGATTCACCTCTAGCAGAATGTTCAAGGGATGTTTTTTTATCCCACTCACAAGCAATAAAAAATTTCACATGAGATTTCTTGATATTAGTGCTATCACAGAGCAAGAGAGTAACACACAGCAGGTGGAGGGACACTGTGCATGTAACACCCTGTGTGCTCACTGGGATTTTTTGTTCAGCAGAGAGGATTTGTTGTTGCTACAGAATGAGTCCAGCTGTGACTTTTCACAGAAATCCTCCCCACATGTCCAGAGCAGCCTGAAACACTTTCTCTCCTTCTGGGTATGAACCCAGCTGCACTGGAAAGGCCCCATGGTTCCAAGAAGTCCCATGGAATCCTGAAAGAGGGGGATGCTCCTCAGTGTCCTTGGAAGCTGACAAGTTTTAAAGTGTTACTTCCTTGGGAATTCATGAATAATATCAGTTAGTGAAGCAAAGAAATAGGACCTTGAAAAAAAATAAAGACAAAAAAAAAAAGGTGAAGAAAAATAATTTACCTTCTAACAATGGTTCTCTGTGAAACTCTGGGGATCCAGGGGCTGCCTCTCCCACCTGGGGCACATGGACATACCAGGGATGTTGCTCTCAGGTGGTACCTCAATTCACTCACTTCTCAGAAGGGAAAA
Organism: Chloebia gouldiae; assembly: GCA_003676055.1. NCBI lineage: Eukaryota > Metazoa > Chordata > Aves > Passeriformes > Passeridae > Chloebia > Chloebia gouldiae. The sequence continues at coordinate 4,227,499 of QUSF01000027.1, read as the reverse complement.
CATTCCTGTTTTTAATCCACTGTTGCTTCTCCTTGCACTCTTATTGTAATGCAGCTAGCGTGGTGAGTTTATGTAATCTATCATATCTTAATTAAAAGGTCGGCAGCTTTCCCTTGGACTTTGTTCATTTTGGTTTAGTGGCACCAAACTAAAGCAATTGGACATTATTGAAAAAACATGTCTTGATGGCACTGAACCAAGACTCCTGACAAATCAGTTGGCAGAAAACTTCACAAGTGTGTCCATTCATCATGCTCTGCAATAGTTATTTGTTTCAAAATGTCAGAATTTTCCACAGATCAGAAGTTCCCTTTCCTTTCAGTCTCTGTTGCAAAGTCCCTCAGCTGAGACCCCCCTGCACTGAGCCTTGCAGGAATGCACAGATCAGCAAGACATGTCAACTGCTACTGAAAGCATAAACAAAGTCATGGAAATTATCCTTAGAAAGCAGAAAAATATGGATGTAATGTTACAAAATTGTTTGCTGAGTGTTGAACAACGAGGTGAGCCCTCCAGCCCATGTATAAAACATCTCAGTTATACAAACCCCAGATTCATTATTCCCACTTTGATGCTGTACTGCACACAAGTACAGTGCTGTGATTCCTCCTACCATGTGGCCTTAGTTTGTTTGGAAAACAAACTTAGTTTTGTTATGGAAATCTACTTTTGAGGTAGAGATTTGGCCCATCAATTAGTAGTTGTGAAAATGTGGCACAAGAGTAAATTAGAACAATATTTTCTCCCTTGAAAATGTCACCTTTTTTTTTTTAATTTAAATATTTCTTCATTCAATTTACTACTTTAAAACCCCAGTTTTTATTTCCAAGGCCCCATTTATCAGTGCCACATCAGGGAGGAGCAATATTCTCCAGCAGTGCATGGTCCTCAAATCCATGGGTGGGCTTCTTTACAGGAGTCTGTTGTTGAGGTTTCTGTGTCGATGTGGAGCTGGGGGATGCTGTTCCTACAGGCTGGTGACATGGTCAGGCTGCACTACCAGGACACTCCTTTGCCACCCTATTGAGCAGTTCTGGGAGCTGGCAGAAGCATCCACAGCTGCAATGACCTTTAGGCAAACAGCAAAGATTATTTACAGGCAACAAATTTCACTTGCAGTCACATCGGAAGTCGAATTCTAAGGGTTAAATCACCCCATCAGAGAGCTAGAACAATATCCTGCCACGTATTCCCCATCAAGAGCAATCAGCACAGCTCTGAATTTTGTGGCTGTTTATAACAAACTGCCCATAAACAAGCTGCAGACCCAGGCAGGAACTTGAGATAACAAATGAATTGGAGCAAATCTCAGCAACAGCTCCTGGACTACTCGGGGACGGGGAGGAAACTAAATTAATCAGATAAATTATTTGCTCAACTCGGGTGGAAAATGTCAAACACTTCAAAACTAAGCTTTTGGCAGCAGGATTGCTGTTCCCGGATCTATTTAGGATTTCTGCCTTTTGCATTTGTCAACAGGGCTGGGAGTGAGTGTATGCCAGGGGGGTTTGTGCCATGCTGGACACGTAGGCACAGCCCCTGGCTACCTGCAGTGAGGGTGCAAACCCCTGGAAAGCAAAATGCTGCTCCCTGGGCTGAGGGAAAACACCTCCCAGCAGCTCAGAGCACAATATTCCTGTCTGAACTGATTTTTCTCCAAAAGGCTTTGACTTGCTGATTTTCTAAGGGGTATTTCAATGAGATTTGTCTGCTCTATGGAAATATTAACTGTGTATTTGGAAATTCTGCACAAAATTAATTTTTTCTTGCTGGAAGTTGGAGTATTTTTATTCTGGAAGATTGCTGCAGTGCAGAGTCCAGCTGGCTTCTGTTCCTTCTCCCTGTGGTCACAGGGCTCCCCAGACAAGCCTTGGCTTCCACAGTGGCACATGGCAGAGCCTGGGTGTGCTCCCATCCCTCCACAGCCCCCAGGAGCCCTGGGGGACTGGGTGTCCATTCAGAAAGTTATTCTGGTGGTGATTTCTATTTTCCTCCAGAGCCAAACCACACTTTCTATAAACCAAGCTTTCACAAAAGAAAAACCCCAAAAAAACCACAAAAATCCATGCCAAGGAAAAACTCTCCAGAAAACCTTACTGTATTGAAATGGATGCTATAATAACAAAAAGGTTTTACAAAAGGAGAAGCAACTTTTATTAGGGTTATATCGTTGCACACCTTGTTTCATTTCAAAGCTAATCTCCAGGTGTAAAATTTTTCCTCCTGCAGAGGATCAGAGTAACATTCCTGTGGTAGTCAAATCCCCTCCTCCCTTGTGTCCAGCAAAGGACAGGACTCTTTATCCAGGGGCTTGCAATCAAAAATGTCAAAGAAATATGCAAAAAAAGGTAAATTTGGCAGGACCCTGGTGTGTCTCACCAGCTTGTGTCACTGGAAGTTCCAGCTTTCAACTGAGACTTGGTAACATTTAGTTTATAGCACCACTTTGAAGGAGACATGAGCCCATAAGGTTCTATCCCCAAAGTAAAACCAGTATTTGCTGATAATTTCTTCCAAGCCAGCAGCTGTGTAGGTGAGTGAGGAAACACCTGTCCACTGCCTCTTACTTCAGGAAACTGTGGGGTTCCAAAACAGCCTGGATCTTTCCTTAGAAACCCCTTGCACCGTATTTCAGGGGTGTCAAAGCTGTGCTGACGGGAGTTGCTGAGCCAGAGTTTGATTCCCACCCGGTGGCAGGGTGGCAGATCACCTCCAGCTGGAAGGGACTGGGTGGATCATCAGTCCCTGCTCTGGATGGATCCAGTCAGCACTGCCAGATCTGCTCATCCCACAGCCCCAGAGGCACTGGGAACCTTCTCCTTCTGAGAGAGGGGTGTTCAGTGTTTATTGTGCTCCTAACCAAGTCTGTTATCAGCAGCTTTGGAGTTTGTTGCTATCTTAGACTAATCACAGTAATGAAGGCATTGAGCAGAGACCTTCTCAGGTGGCATTTACCATTGTTTGCTGCAGATAAAATAAAGCTTTCTGATTACAGTCAGCTTTTATCACTTCAGAGCAAATCTACTCCACTGAAATGTGCTAATAAAACCCACGGAAGCAACAAACTGGAAAGAAGTGTTACAGCAATAAAGGAACACGAGGGAAAATGTACAGCTTTTGCCACTGTTATCATTTTCAATTTATTAAGATCTAACCATTTTTGTAATATGGGGCTATTGCTGGGGGTTAATTTAATCTTCTCTAATACCAGGCTCCAGTCAGTTTTCAGTGTCAATTTAGATGTAATGCTTATTTCTGCATTGCAATCAGAGAAACCCCCTCCGTGGCCCCATGACCATATGCTTTCAACAATCCAAGAGTAAATGTCCAGCACTTTACACATTCATTTATGTGATTAGCTCCAGTCTTTAAACACACAAATCCCAGACAGGATCTTGGGCTTGTGGCTCTGAGGACAGTGGCTGCCACAGGGGAGCACTGAGAGCCATCCTCCTGTGCTCCCCTTGGAAAACCACCTCCAATTCTGCTGCCTCTCATTGCAGGGCCCCAAGTCAGGGTAGGGAACTGCTGGGTTAAATCCTGAGGTCTTCATTCAATCTTTGCTGAAGACAACAGCTAGTTTGCACATGTAATGGTAATGTAAAACCCAGCAAAGATTCTAAATTGCCACTGAAGTGGCTAAAGAGAGCAGGCAAGACAGCAACCTACATAAAGTATAGAGAGGGGAAAGCTGAATCCAAAAATTTGGGCTGATGCAGGTTATGGACAATCTATGTCCTTCACATCTGCACACAGGATATGTGGAGACTTTGTATCTATAACCACCCAAAATAAATAGTGCCAAACTTTGTATCTGCTGTGCATGAGAGACACTGACCTGGCTGAGATTTCAATCCGTGTCTTTGCCTTCAAGTTATCTCTTGCAAATGAAGGAGATCAAACCTCTCCCATACCCACCTCCCTGACTGACACCCGGCTCCACTCTGCCCTGCTCTCCTGTGATCTGTGGTGTGGTTTTCTTCTGAAACATTCAGCTCCTGCTTCTTCTCTTTTGGTGTGCTCCTGTGCAGCGAAAGCATTCATCTGACAGCAGGAGCAGGAGTGGAAAAGCAAGTTCCTTGGACACACTTCCCTTCTCTGGAACCTTGTAGGTTTCTGGATTGCACTGGATGTTGTTCAGCCTCTGTGACCAGGCACTGCACATTCCTGGACCATTACCATCTGCATGTCCATTTTGGGGGCATGTTTCCTGATCCATGGGAGCCTCCTGGCTGTTCTCCCAGCCTTCACTTTTTTCCCTTCGTGGGCATGCTTTTAAGAAGGCAGAAGAAATGGGGATTAAAGAGGTGATAACAGATCTGTGGTATGCTCAGCCTGACATAACTGGCTGCCTCTGTCCTAACAGAGCAGATGGAGATGCTGAATCTTCAAAAGATCCAGTGATTTAGCAAGGTCACTCAAGAGCAAAGGGGCAGAGATTGAATTTAAGCCTAAAACACTCACGTTTTTTCCTCTCCCTCTGGTCTCTAATGAGAGCCCCACGTGTAGAGCCAGGGATGTCAGAGGTACAAAATGGAAAGGCAACGAGCCTGCAGCATTCTGTCAAACCCTTGCACAGGGATCACTCTCGGTTCAGGCACCTCTAAGAGATGCCATGCAAGATCTAGCAGGCAGTTAATGAGATTTCCAAGGCAATGGGTAAATTAGGTGCCAGCAGAGAGACTTCCAGCTTCCTACAGGGCTTGGGGTGAGTGAGAGGGGTGGATGCAGAACTGCAGCACAGCAGGGTGTAGTAGGTACATTCTTCTCTCTCTCAAGATTTTTTCATAGAGGAGCACAGAGTGAAGAAAGAGAAAACAATTTCTATTTCTACTCCTTGTTTTTCCCATGTAGAATATGTTTAAAAATTGTTTACCTGAAGTGATTGCTTAATTGGATTCTAGTGAAGATTGTTTGAGCCTGATGGCCAATCCAACCCACCTGTGTCTAGACTTGAGCAAGAGTCACAAGTTGTGAGTTAGATATAGTAGTTAGTAAAAGTAGGCATGTAGTTTTAGTATGTCCTTTAAATACTATATTAATGTATTATAGTATAGTTATAATAAAGAAATCATTCAGCCTTCTGAACTGGAGTCAGATATCAGCATGTCTTCCCATCGAGTTCACCTGCATTTACAATAGCTGGGAGGGACAGAAGGTTTGCCACTGCCCCCCTCACCCCCAGAGCTCCTGGCAGGAGCATCTCCAGCCGTGCTGTGTAGTCCCAGGAGAGGCTGCAGGATGCTGTTTGTGTGGCTGGTGTGATAATGGGTGATCCTGTGCAGGGCTGGACTGAGGTCCAGCCAATAAAGAGAGGAAAACACGGGCCAGGTGTGAATCTCGGGGACTGGGAGGGAGCAGGGAATGGCAGACCTTGAGAGCTCTACCTGCCAGGCTGTGTGCCTTGCTCAGAGCAGGCTAAAAGGCATTGCTTCCTGCTGAATCAAGATTTCCTCTCCAACTCACTCCAGCAGCTCTCCTGCATCTGCCTCAAGGCACCAGGCAGATCTCAGGGTCGTTCCTGACAGAGCATCTTCATCCTCCCTGTCAGGAGTGCTCAGGGCTGCAGGTGACACTGGGAGGGGTGGGCAGAAAATGATCCAGGAGCCCCACAGAGGGAACCCCAGGTACAGAGACCGTGGACAGAAAGCCAGAGATGGAGCTGATAAACTCAGTTCTGTGCTCCCAAGTCCAGGTGGGCACAGAGGGCAGAACAGGCAGGGCATGTGTGTCCCCTCCCTTCAATTCCCAGCCCAAGAGCTGCCTTGTGAGCAGCTAATGAGATTAATGCAAATGGGTACAGTGAGTTCTACAACATATAGATGCCCTTCACACAATGACGGACACCTTCTGCTACCGTTTATTTTTCCAGCAATCATCAGTTGCACTAATAATAATTAAATCTCAGAGGCTGTAATGAATAATACATAGCAGCATTCTGGTAGCAAAACAAAAAACACCTTTAAAGATTTTCTCCTAAGCTAACATCAGTGCTTGTTTCTTGCAGTGATTTATTTTTTGTGATGTATTAAGCACTTTTAAAGTCTGCAGTATTGAAACATAGATAGTACTGAGGCACAAAATAAACCCTAGAAACAAAGAAAGGCAGGTGCCACTAAGCTGAGCATTTTTGTGTGTAACTGGCAGAGATGAGCAGTCACAGTGGATGGTGGAGCAAAGGACTGGAATGTGAGGGGCTGAGGGGACACTGAGCATAGCAGGGGTTGAATCCTGCTGTGTGACCTTGGGAATGTCAATTAGGGAAGAAATCCATCTCTTCCCAAAGTCAGGCATTGAGCTGGGGCTAATCTGTGAGGCTTTCCAAGCCAAGGAGAGGGCAGGACTGGAGAGATCTGTGCCTGCCAGGAGGGGTTCAGTGGCTTTTGGTGGCTGGTGTTACCTGTGCAGGTATCTCAAGGCATCAGGCAGGTCCCAGTCACAGTCCCGCAAGTCAAAGTCATTTTCCAAGACAGCATCCCCCGTTTGCAAAAGAGCAAATCCATGTTCCCTCCAACCGCTGCGTTTGCAGAGCTGCAGGAGAAAAATGGCCACATCAAATGTCTGTATTTACTCCAGGATGTAACAATTTGGTTACTCAGGGAGGCCTCCAAAGGGTCATCCCTTACAAAATGGGCTTGTAACACAGTGGTTACTCAAGGTGTGTCTGAAGAGATACAGAAACAGAGATGGTTCAGAAGAGCCCTGACAGCTCTGACACGACTTCACTGCCTGTGCAAACCCCAAATCCAAGTTCTCTTCTGGACTTACACAGCCAGGAGGCTTTGTGGAAGGTCAACCAAAAGAAAATCTCAGTGTGAACCTGGCGTGGAGAGCAGAGAAGGGGCTGATTTTTCTCTCTGATACCAGATCAGACAGCAGAATCTCCCACTAAAGGAGCAACTGGTTTAATCAGTTTAATCAGATATCACAGGCATAAGCATAAGATAAACAGCCCCACACCACAGCTTGAATAACACAATACCCCAGCAATGAGCTCAACAGCAACAGCCCAACAGCACAGCAGAGAGCTCAGTATGAATAATCCAATACCATGGTGATTATCTTAGCACGAGCACTGCGATACCACAGCAATTAGCCCGGCGTAAATAACCCCAAATCCTGGCAATCAGCATGGCATGAAAAATTGCATCCTGTACCAGCAACCACGGCACAGCAAAGGCAGACAGAAGAGAAGTGGAACAGCAGTGATATGAGTTTGTTTGGGTTTGTACAGCAGCACCAGCTTTGGAGCACTCCCAGTTTTTCCCTGTGTAGGCAGCAGAGCAAAACCCCTGCAGGCCCCCACAAAATCAGGGGGAATGGGCTGGGCACAGTGCTCTGGAGGGAGCAAAAACCAGTGGAGCAAACGAGGTGGGTTTGGGGTATTTTTAAGCAGGTGGGATGAACCCAGGCCTGCAGTATTCTCTAAAACACTCATTGCTGCTCTGGTTCTGCTCCCAACAAAGTCAGTGCAGCGACAGCACAAGGGTGAATGGCTTCAGACTGAGAGTAGAGATTTGGAAATAACTTTTCCCTGTGGCAAGGCCCTGGCACAGGGTGCCCAGAGCAGCTGTGGCTGCCCCTGGATCCCTGGCACTGCCCAAGGCCAGGCTGGACAGGGCTGGGAGCAGCCTGGGACAGTGGGAGGGGTCCCTGCCATGGCAGGGGAGGGATGAGGATGATCTCTAAGGTCCCTCCCAACCCAAACCACTCCGGGATCACCCAGAGGCTGCTGGTGGGCAGCAGCTCCTGCAGGGGTGCAGCTGATGGGGCTGGAGCTCAGGAATTCCTCCTGGGGATCCCTCAGGCCACAGTGCCATGAATCCTCCTGCCAAATGCCAGAGATGGATCTGGAAGTGTTTCCACCCTGACTCCACTTAACACAGAAATGCTGGATTTATATGTGAGTCACAAATACATCTTTTTATGCACTCTTAAAAACCAGAAGCATAATTACCAAGGTCAATATATAATGTTTATTTCCTTTATAATAGACATTATAATTTCACTTTAGGGAAAAGCAACTGTATGCATAAAAATAAAGACAAATATTAAAGTCACCAAAATAATGGAACCAGATCACTCTACTAATCCTAAATTTAAATGCATTAACGATCTCTGTAACATTAAAGGTCTGATAAGCCAAATTAGGTTTCTTGTAAGCATAATTAATCTTCTTTTTCAATGAAGATATTACAAGGGAGTTAATTTGAATCCCAAAGGCATTTCTAAAATTGAATTATATAGATAAAGCAAATATTTGACCTTTTACTGATAATTGCTATAAAAAAATCAACATGCAAATGAAGCTTATGAAAACCTCTCCTGAAAATGGTATTATTGGGGTAATAAAATCCTCTATAAGCAAAATGCCAATCATTTAATACCTTAAAAGAGAAGTAACCCCTACCTTAACCTATAAATTGAGAGTTAAATTACAGTACTAAGGTCTGTGTTTATTAACAAATAATTAAATGGAATCAAACAGAAATGATTATGTCAAATGCAGGGATTATCTTGTTTTACCATAGGTCGTTCAATTTAAAAGACTGCTAGTGTTGGCTCACCTTCTCTTCTGAAATTATTTTTTAGTGTCATTAAATGATGGTGATATTTATTGATTTAAATTGCCCTCTGACTGGAAGGGGCTTTCTCGTGGCACTGAATCAGGTTCTCTTGGAAGAAAATTTCAGTGTGGAAACATCGTTCACTCCTCCACCACAAACTGCAAAAATCTCACACAGCTGGAGACTCACTGGATGAGTTTAGGATTAGGAAGGTGCCTCAGTTTCCTGTGGTAAGCAGGGAACCCTCTGGCTGGTGGGACTGGCAGGACTGAACCACAGCTCAAAAAACAAACAGGAGGCCACGGAAAAACCCTTTTTTTTTTTTTTTTTTTTTTTTTTGCCAATGATTTGAATTAAAATGACCAGGACACCAACACCAGCAGCCAGGGGTTGTGCTCATGGTCACACATCCCTGCATGGACTCAACAGTCCAACAGGATAAATTTGGCATGAAATTAAACCTCAGGGTCACCCATAAAACCATCAAGTTTCCTATTACCAAACTTTTGGCACATGGATGGGCCAGGAAGTAAAGGAAAATCTTTCTCATGCTTTGAGCTGCTCCATTCAGCCCAAATTTGAGGCCAAATAAAGCACTAGAACGGAACTAAAGCTCATTTTGTAACCATTCTACTCCCGTTTTCCTGCTAATTCAAGGATTTTGATCTCCAGAATGGTCAACCAAGAACCTCAGTGCACTTTGAGTGCCCATCTCCAAACTTCTGGAGGTGCTCACAGCCAGAACTGAGTTATCCACTGACGTTGTTGAGCCAGGGATGGGCGAAATTACTCGTATGATTTTAGAAGGTAAATTCATGTTTATTCAAAAGCACTTCCCTCTTTTATAGAGAACATTGTGAATATTAATTTTATTGGTCTTAAAGTTAAACATTTTACTTGATTGGTGCACTGGACTTAGGTCAGTGTGGTAGAACATGTCTGTAACAATATGAATGGAAAGCAAGATAATCGATTGTTTACCTTCTTCTCGGACTTTTTCTTAGTCTTAGCCTGGCAGAAATCTTTTTCTCTCTGACTGAACTGAGAATATCCACAATCCAGCACAGCTCTGGTCTCAGTACAAGGTGTAAAACTCCTCCTGGCACAGTCAGCACCAAGCAGGCCAACCAGAGCTGGTGCAGTCCTTGGCTTGGCTCTCTGGCCGTGCTGGGAAGCATTTCAGAGCCAACAAGGTTCCCCAGCCCTTCAGGGTCTGGAAATATCTACCCAGAAATTCATAAAAATAACCTGATTTTGCCCAGGTCTGCTTTTGACTTTAGCATTGGTGGAAGATGTTCTCCAGTAGCAATTTGACTCTGCTCAAGGTCAGCAGGATCTTGCAGAGAAGGATCACTCCTATATTGAGAGACTTCTCCCAGGCAGCATTAACCAGTCTATTCTATCTCAAGCCCCTGGTCTTTAGATATAATTGCTTTATTAAATGTCACAAATGTTCATTTGACTTAGATGGTGTCTGTCTCTCTCTCTCTCAAAAAGGGAGACTCTTAATTTAGACCAGAAAATGGCCCATTTGCTGTCGAATTCAAAGCAAATACCCCATCTCTGCCTCTAAACTCAGTCTCTTCTGTTGGAATGTTTGCAGTAAGGGGCATTTAAATGGCCTGAAACAAAGTAATTTTCTTTGTCATTATTACACTGGAGTTTTCTATCTTTCTGATTAGATTAGAATTGAATCTGGTTGAAAGAAATTGAATTTGTACATTTCCCTAATCATACGATCTTCAAACACTGAACTTTCTAGTACCAATTAGTCTGCCCTGATCGGAACGAACCTTCAGAGATGGGAATTGATGGGAGCAAGGAATGAAAAGCTGCTGATGGAAGTGATGATCGATTGATAAACTGCCACCTGCATAAACATGCTAGTGCTCTTCTCAGGTGTTTCTGGCATCTTCAGAGCTTCTGCAAAGCTGCTGGCGACTGAAAAACTGTTCTGTTCTGTGCTTGTGGAAAATTCACACCCTTCGTTCTGGTGGTCGTGGTCCGTTGTGGAATTGCTGTGACAGGGTAGCCCTGCCTTGCACTTGGTTGGATTTTGGTGTTTTCATCTGGCAGTAGGAAGCTGGTTTAGTGTGCTGGGGCTTGTAAATCCCCTCTGAGAGCAGCTGAGTGTCCCTGTGCCTAGTGTGCCTGTAGAAACTCCACCCAGGGTTCTCTTGGATGCTCCTATCTAAGCACTGAAACACACATTTGTTGTTAGACTCTATTTTCTGGGCATAGAACCCTCTTTCCATCTGTTCCTGCTCACAAACTGAGCAGGAAAAACCCCAACAATTTTGTACCCTCATGTGTGCCAACTGACTGTCTTTTCTCAATAGGAATAATTTTTAATTTCAGATCAGACAACCCAGCTCACGATGGCAAAGGGCAGCTCGGTGACATCTCCTCCAGCCAGAAGCAGGGTATAAACCTGTGTGCACACGTGAGTGTGTCAGCAGCACACAGGATCAAGATAATGACAAAAAATGGTCCAAAAGCTGAGTGTCTGCTCTCAGCCTGCCACCCTTGTCAGCTGTGTGTGACCCCTCCTTGGTGGGCACCGCTGAGAGCCTGCGGAGGGCCAAGGGAGGTGCAAACACAGGGGGGAAAGCACAGGGTTGTCACAGGTCAGGGGTCAGCAATGAGAAGCAAATCACGAGTATTCAAGGCAAAGGAGATGGTTTCTGACAGCCACCCAGAGCTAAAGGATTGCTATAGTGACATTACATTAATTTGGTTTGGCCACAGATGTATTTACCCCTCTGTGAGCAGAGGATCACCTCGCTGGGGCTGGGGTTTGTCTTCAAGCCAGGAGTGGAGACAGTTTTAGTGACTGCTCAAATGGAATGTGTTTTTATATTGAGAAGAGTTGTTTCAAGGAAACATCTATCAAAAGGGAAAACAAAATTTCAGCAAGCAGAGGCACAGTTAGAGCAGAACCCGAGAGATGAAGTGCAGAATCACTGTTAGTGGAAGACTGGAAATAAAATAGGAGAACTCCAACTTTGAAACATTTGGCTTCATTACTCTTCATTACTCCTCAAACAATCAGAGCTGCCTGAAGCCATCTTCAACACAGGGTTTTTTTCCCCCTGTTTTGAACATTATTCCACAGGGACACTCTCTGAACTAGCTCACGTTCATGCTGCCTTTTAAACTGACATATTGTAGGAAAGCTTCTGCAGTCCCCAGAAACCAGACACAGCCCTGTCTGGATATTTGTCAGTGTGTAGTACAGCAGCAGCATTAAAAAAAAAATAAATAACTGTTCCAAATAAAATGAGCAGCTGGTGTTCATCTGTAATCAACAGAGAGAGGGAGATGTATTCCAAGGGGGTGACTCACCAGGAGATGTGTCTGAGATAAGGCTGCTCAATGGACTTGTCCTCATCTCACGGCCTGTAGAGGGGCATGGGTGAGTAGCATAGTGGTGGATGGCAGGAGTCAGATAAAATTAATCCATTCAAAGTGGCTAATCCCTTCCAGATGGCTTGGGGGATGAATAGAATTCCACAAAATTGGAGTCTGAGCGAGGAATCAGTGATCGCCCTTTAGCTTTAGAGCTCATGGAGGCACAGGGGCTGTTGGAGCAGTGGAATTTGGCCAGAGCCCAGGGGACAGGACACATCTCTGCCCCCAGCACAGGCTGGCACAGCTCAGGTCTCACAGACACAGAACACACTGGCAGGGCCAGGAAACCCAGTCCTGGTGCCATTTGTACACCCTGGCCTGCCAGGGGCTCCTCTGATGGATTCCACACAGAGGAGCCTCGGCTGCAGCCCCTGCTCTGCCACCACAGGGAAATTCTGCTCTGCCTTCTGTGTGCTGGCCCTTTCCATGGGACCCCTCCTGCAGGGACAGTGGCCTTTGGAGGGAGGTGGAGGATGGCAGGTCCCTCATCACAGGCACAGAGACAGGTCCCAGATGAACTTCCTCTCAAGACAGCATTAGTGACAAGCATTTTTAGCATCAAGCAGTGCCTTTGCAGAGGCTCCGGCTCAGAAGCTAATGAATGGTTGCTCAAGGAAGCTATTTTTGCCAGCTGTTGGCAGTAGTTATTTTGCTTTTAATTGTGCATTCACATGCCTGAGTCTGATAACAGTGGCTGCTGTGGAAAAATGCAGTTTCATGAATAATAAATGCTCCCTTGGAAAAAAAGCCTCCACTCTGTTTTAGATACCAGAAACCTCCTGATCCACTGTTGTCAGCTCTGCAAAGTCTGGTATTCACCAACACATTCAGCATCCTCCTGAATAATGATAATTCATCTGTGTTCACTTCACTAAACTATCATATTTTATGGAAGGAGTTAATTAAATAGTGATTTGCACTTCCACTGAACATTAAACATTTAATGCAGATGCTCCAGTCATTGCCTGAGCTCTAAAGTGGGAAATGCCTTCAAAACTTCATATTTCCTTAAGAGGTTTAATGATGCTAGATCAGGCTATTTGCATACATACATATCCAGGCATATGTTATACCAGCATTTATTGCAAACAAACCCAGCTTTCTTCTTGCCATGTTCTCAAGAATACGGGGTGGGACACACAGATTGCAACTGAAGGGTCCTCTCTGAATGATTTGCCCCTGCCACCATCAAAGTAATGGGCTTATTAATGAAAGATTTTCTAGGAAGGCATTAGAAAGAAACAGTTATCTACAGCGGGTTGTCTCTCCTATAATTTAGAATAAATTAATTGGTAATAAATTAAGAATGCTAAAAATTAATTCTTGTACAGCAGGAGTGGGGCTTATACACATTGCCTTCAGCTGAAGTGTCACAGTAAATCCTCAGTAAGTAAATCATTATTGGGATGGGGGAGGAAAGGGAATTAATATTAATGTGCATCGGAGGGGATGACACAGAGGTGAAATGTAAGGCAGCCTTGGGATGGGTGTGCCAGGAGGGCTTCTGCTGCTGAAATGTGAATCCAGGTAGGAGGCAGGGACAGAAAACCAGGAATGCTGGGTGCTCTGCATCCTTCATGCTCCGGGGGCCCCGCCGGACCTCCCTGCTGAGCCTGGTCCCACAGGGAGGGCTCTGCCCTCCATGGATGTCACACCTTGGGATCCCTGCTCCAGGACTGCCACCGCGGGCTTTGTGGACAGGTGGTGCAGAAGTGAGCCCCCACTTCAACACAACTTGGCATTTTTTTCCCTATTACTCTCAAATAAAATGAAAATAGGATCGTTTCTGGTTTGGGATGCAATGTAATAAAAGTGAAACTTTTTTATTTTAAGTCACATTTTCAACTGAGGCAGAGGTGGGGAGACAGTGGAGATGTTTCAACACATCTTCAAAAGCAAGGAAGTTTCATTCCCTCCACTCCCAGCAACAATTTGAGAAGAAAAAGGCAAATTTTCTCTTTAAGCTGTTCCATTAATAACACTGCATCTCCCAAGTGCCAAATTGCTTGGGTCTTTCCCTCCTCCCAAATTCACACAACTTCAGTTTGAAATATAAGAAGCTCTGATTTTTCACTCTACCCTGGGATTTTCAGCACTTACACAATCATGTCCCTCAAAAAAACAAAACAAACAAAAAACTTAAAGCCATTTTTGCTGCATATAACAAATGCTCTTAGAGTAGCAGTTATGCTTTAATGTACATTAGTTTTAGATCTCATTGCCCTTTTCCAACTAAGCCTGTGCCTAGAATTTTTTTAGGCTATGAAAAATTATTCACAGATATGTCAAGCATTAAGTTAGTAAATTAATATAGGTTTAAATTCAATTTGTTTTAGCAAACTACTGTTATAAAGAGCCTAGTGTAGCATGAATTATTATCCAGATTTATGCTCAGCAGCTGACAAAATGTTAAGCTACTTCCTGAAGTATCCACTAATTCTAAATAAAGGCGGAACTCTGCCATCACTGCATCACTTTTTTAACCTGGTGCAGTTCCTGCCATTGATATCTCCCAACTCCAGTGGGGGCAGGAGGTGGGGGCAGAGCTCTGGGAGGAGGGACAAGGCTCTCACCTTTCACCACCACCTGAAGAGCAGGCAGCTGACACAGGGTGTCCAAAGTACTTAAAACAGTGATGGCTGAGGTCCATCTCCTCTCCCAAAGGTGAAATTATAGAAAATCTGGTTTGCTCTCCTGCTAATCATGGCAATTTAGGGGGTAGAAGACAATCCCCATGGCTGGCAGCTTCCATCCCTGCTTGGGAACACGAGGAGCAGAGCAGAGGATTTCCAAGGGGCTCCGTGCACAGGGCCAGCTCTGCATCTCCAGGAAGGAGCAGGCAGCAGCACCTCACACCCCACACACCATTCACACCAGTAACTGCTCCTCTGGTGGGCCCCAACACCAATTAAACACTGCCCAGGCTGAGCTCCAGCCTCCCTCTGGAAAGGAGCCACCAGAACATTGCACCAGCAAAGCAAGATTTACAGGGAGCAGATGAAATCGAGCCCTACCATAGTTCATTATAATTAACAAAGCTGGAATTGCACTGGGCTTGGAGCTCTATATCAATGCTAAATATCTCATTACCAGTGTAAAATATTTATGTCTCATGGTCTTTATCAGAAATGCAGGCTCACAGTTAGTGTGTCCTGGGCCAGAAGATGGATTCTGAGGAGAAAATGAACAGCTTGGAATAAAAGGCTGCCAGCCCCACAGGATAAAATTCCTTGATGCACATGACCCCAGTGATGGAGGGAGAAATGAATACCCAGCAAATGCACAGCCTGGGGCTGCAGAATTATGGTCTCTGTAGGAAAACCCTCTCCACTTTCCCCCCATGTGTCTCCTCAGGGCCAGATCAATCCTGGGCTGTCACAGCTGATGGTGGTTTGTGCTTCAGCTTCATCAGGGGCTGGCAGGTGCTCCTGGGTCCAGCTCCAGGGGTGCTGGGAATTGCTGCTGCTCACTTGCCCTTGGATCTGGAGACTTCCCTGCAGCCCAGCCTGCTCCACCTCCAGCCTGAGGGATCTGGGGATTTCCAGGTCTTGAGATGGAAGATAGGGCTGATGGACTTTTTCATGGGGTCTGCATTGTCCAGGAGCTTTGGTAAGCTCTCCTAGGGTCTCCTTTTCTCTTCCCACTGGGAAGAATGCACCTCTGCCAGCACAGCCTTCCTCTGGTCCTCTCAGCACCCCTGGGTGCTCATTCCCAGCCAGGGCAAGGCTCCAGAGCCACCACAGCCACGTGCAAAGGAGACAGAAAAGTTATGGTTTTTGTTACTCATTTTAATCTTTCCTCTGGAGAACAAGGGTCAAGTCCTGGGCAAAGGCTGCAGCTCACTTTTGCTGGCTCAGCAGTGCTTCACTGAGAACTTGAATAATTTGAAGGTGTGAATCCTCTTCTGGAACTTGGAAGAGCTGCATCCCTGCCTGCCACGGGCTGGCTATCTGTGCCTCTGAGTGAGACGTGTAGGCTTGATTCCCTTCCCTTCTGCAAGTGGAGGCAAAGGGATGTCCTTGTCCTTGTCCCCTGCCCTTGCCTGGCCTGTGGGCGTGGGGCAGAGCAGACACATCTCCCTCCACTGGCACCTCTGGGCTCCACCCTGCTCTCAATGAACGATTTTCCCCTCTGCTGCCTGCTGCTCCCCATCTGTAACTACTTGCCAGCCTCACTGCAGAGCTCAGGCACAAAGCTGAGCCCAGCAGGAGCGCAGCTCTCCGGCACAGAACAGGCAGAGGAGCCTGCTCCACCCTACAGAGCATCAGTGCCCCGCTGCCCTGCAGCTCACCCTGCAATCTCCCCGGCTCCCTGGGCTTGCAGGAAGCTGCCTGGGAGAGGGCACACGCTGGGAAACACGCAGGGAAAGATGATACAGGAGTATCAGCATCTTTTATCCGGGAGCTGTGGTGCGACGGATCCCAGCCTGGCTGGAGCAGGGCAGGGTGGATGGATTGCTGTGCTCACACCAGCTCTCACAACTGGGGTGCTGAATGGTTCAGCTTGGCCACATTTAGTTTCCAAAAGCTGCCAGCATACTCCAAAAAATGGGGCAATTTTTAAAATTCCAATTAGGGGGTAAGCAAGTTTTGACAGAGGGAAGCTGGGAGCAGAGAGGCACGGTTTGTATACTTCAGACATTTATTTGGGAGATTAGCACCTCCTAGAAAACAGGTATTAACTAAAATCTGCCTGAATTATGCTTCTAATTACCATTTCATTTGTGGTGGTGTTGTGTTTATTACAATAAGCTTTCTGTGTATTTATTGTATTATGTATTGGAGTGAGGCTCGGGCTGCTGAATGTATGTGCTGAATGTGAGGGTTTCTAAACATTGCAGTGATTGCAAAGCTCTTTATGAAGGGTGAGTCATTTTATTCAAACTTTAAAACTTTTCTCTTGCATTAAATGTAAGAAATATTCTGGGTATCCACCCTCATTCTGATCTTGAGAAGTTTTACTCCATCTTTTTTGCTTATTGTTTTTCTCTCTCATTTTTGACCGTTGCCCAAAATGACAATTCTATTTTTTGCATCAATAATCTCTTTCTATTGGAGGTACAATTAGTATTTGGATCACCCTGTGCTTTTGCTGGATGCCCTAAAGGTATTTTTCTTCATTGCTGTTTTTTGAGGTGGGCATTCTCCTTCACTTTCTCAGGTGCATCAATCCACACCTCGGGGCTTGGCTGCTTTTTTTATTTTTCAGTGATGGCAACCTCCAAAGTGACCTAAGGAACAGTTGTGTGCTCTGAGGATCCCATTGCAAATTTCATACTGTAATAGGCTGAGTCTTTACACAAACAACCCAGAGCCAGGACAGCAATAAATTGTACTCAGACCATTGTGCATTTAATGCTTCTCATAAACGCATAAAGTTTGTCTCCAGAAAGCCATAATGAAGGAAAGCAGATTGAAGCCAGGAAGTGTCTCATTAGCGTGTGATGGAAATGTTAATCAGCAGTCTTTAAGGAGGATGTAATTAATTCCCCACACGGTGCTGTGTGAGGTTCCTGGGGGCAATCAGGCAGCAAAGGGCAGAGCAGTTGGAGGGCGAGGTGGGGAAAAGGTTCTTTAGCTGTGGGAGAGGGGCTCCTGGGTGCTCTCCTCCACTTAATGGTTTTTGGGGTTGGCCTGGGGCAAGGACCAACCTGAACCCTGGCCTTGAGTCATGGAACCTGGTATGTTGTGGCATCATGTGGTCCAGTTCTGGGCCCTCAGTTTGGGAAGGACCTTGAGATGCTTGAGCGTGTCCAGAGGAGGCAACAAGGCTGGTGAGGGGCTTGGAACACAAACCCTGTGAGGAAGGTTTGAAGGAGCTGGGGTTGTTTAGCCTGGAGAAGAGGAGGCTCAGAGGTGACCTTATTGCTCTCCACAACTCCCTGAGGGAAGGTTGCAGACAGGTGGGGTCGGTCTCTTCCACCAGGCAGCACTGACAGAACAAGAGGACACAGCCGCAGCTACGTTAGGGAAGGTACAGGTTGGATATTGGGAAAAAATTTGCACTGAAAGAATAATAAAGTACTGGAATTGTTTTCCCAAGGAGGTGGTAGAATCACCATCTCTGGATGTGTTTAAAAAAAGACTGGACGTGGCACTTGGTGCTATAGTCTAGTTGAGGTGTTTGGGCATAGGTTGGACTTGATGATCTTAGAGGTCTCTTCCAACCTCATTATTCTGTGATTCCTTGATTTCTTTCTGTTTCCAGGGGCACTCAGGCAGCAAAGCTGTCCAACACCTACTGATAAAAGAGGCACTCAGCTGCAAATCTCCTCGGGTTCTGCTGAGTACCAGCTCCTCCACCTTCTTCTCCTCCCTACAGTTCTTACCTCTGCATTTTGGGGTTTGTGTGTGTTCTGCCCCATTCTCTGGGTCAGAGTCTCTGCTGCAGTTTGAGGAGTACAAACCAAGCCCTGGTGCTGCACAAATAGCAGTGATGTTGTCTGTGGCATTGACTCCAACCCCCGTGCTGTGTTCCCTTAAGCTTTGACCCCGAGAAATTCCCAGCTCCGGTGCCACAGGCAGAGTGGTGCCTCTGAGGGCTGCCTGTGCCTCTGCAGGGAGCTTGAGCTGGAATTTGCCATGTTTTTCTCCAAATTAGCTCTGTTTATTTCCATTTCTAGTGCAATCAAAGTTCCAACTTGTGTGCTGAAAATACAGTCACTGATTTCACACATCCCTCTGCGTGGAACCTCTTGTATTTTTCCAGTGCAAAGGTCTTTCCAGCTGAATGGAAACTAAAGTTTGAGTTTATTTCCTTGGACTTGAGAACTTCTGTTAGCTGGGCTGGATCCAAATTTCCTCCTTGTTACTGCGCTTTTCACCCTCTGCCTGAGGCCTCAGTGCTATAACAGAAAAAAAACAAAAGTCCTGGTCCCTGGGGATCTGTATTGATGATGACTCCTCCAACATCTGGGACTTTCCCAACCCAACAGATTTGCAAGCGCAGAGAGACTTTATTTTACTGGCTAATTCTGCAGGAAATAATAAAACATGCAAACCAGCGAGACTGTAAACCAACCCCATTAAACCTCATTATTGTCAATTTGTGCCCGCTACCTGCAGCTTGTCGGAAGTTCTTGCCTGTGGTTAACCAGAATTGTTGTTGTTTATGTGTTTATGAGCTTGAGCCCAGCATATGCTTAATGGCTCTGCTGCTCATCTCTGTCACTGTGCTTTGCCTCACTGTTTTTGGAAGGCACCGTGGCCACAGCAGTCACAAACTCTCTCTGCCCAGCATGGGCTGCTGACCTTCTGGCAAGAGGTGCCTTTGGTGGCAGGCTGTGAACTTTTGTCCTTCTCTCTAGCACTGCTTTTGGCTGAAGAACTGCAAGGAGCAATAAAATGGAGAGGAAAAGAGCTGTGACACCAAGTCCTGGCTCCGAGTGGCATCATGGCCAGACCCATCAAAGGGGGCTGATAGATCCAAACAAGAGCTGGGCAACAGGAGAAGATATTCCGGCTGCAAACTTACTGTTCTCAACAGATTTGAGGGTTTTTCTTATATTTCAGTGCCTAAAATTATTTGACTGATGACTGTGGATGTAGGGTCCAAAGGTTATTTCCTGAAACCCCTGTTCAGCTGTCAGCTGCATTTAGAGGTGTCTGAACCCCATGGCCTGGGGGGTTTATTTATTTCAGTCTCTGGGGAAACTGGCATTTTTATACCACAGATAACAAGACTGGGCAAAATTGGTGTTCCCACCAAGTGTTGCCCCTGTAATCAGAGGGGGAAGTTCACAGTGGAGTTCTCCTGGAAGAACTGGTGTGCTTGTGCAGGGAAGGAGCTGCTGACACACGAGGCAGGTCTGGGCACTCAGGCCTGAGTGTGGGGGTGATTCCTGACAGCTCTGACAGTGGGGGTTCCAGCAGAGGGGCTGTCTCTGAACTGCCCTCTTTAGTGAGGTATCAGCAGCCCTTTCCTGCTGTGCCCAGCCAAAACTGGGAGATCCAAACCTCTGCTGGAGCCAGCCCTCCATGGTCAGTGCAATATCTGCTCTCTTATCCACAAACCCAGCGTTCCTGCTCATGATTTTAACTGAATTAGTGAGAAATGCAAACTATTACTTCAGTGCCTGCCTTTCTCTTATGGGGATGGAGGAATGTTACCTTTCCTGAGCTGGTGAAATAGATATATTCCATAACTCTTCAGGGAATTAATATTCATGTTATTAAGTTTAACATATTGCTCTCAGTTCCACATCTTTTTGGTTTAACAAGCAATTGCAGACTCAAAATGATGAGCGTGGTTGCAAATGCTGCACCTCTCTTTGGGGTCTGGGGATGTGAGTTTTACCAATTAAAGTGGAAATATGTTTGATCTGAGCAGTGGAAAAATCAACAGGCAAATTTGCAGTGTGTAAAATTAAAAATGCTATGGTGGGACCTCACCAGAGACCAGTGTAACCCTCAGCTCAAGAGGCTCTCTGGGAGAGCTGGTTTTGCCCCCTTTGCATAATGTTTGTCCTTGGGGAGGCTGATGGTGGGGTCAGAGCATCAATCCTTGTCTGGGCTGCAAGCAGACACCTTTCTCTGGGGTCAGTGCAATGGGACTCCAGTGGGTCTCTGCAGAGCATCAGGTGCTGGTGGAAAAAAATTACAAAATTTCCAGCATTTCTGGCCAGTATCTGAAGCCAATCCTGGTTTTTGGGAGTTTTTTTTGGGTTTGGTTTTGCTTTTTTGTTGTTTTTTTTTTCCCTCCAGTTCTTTTCCAAGCAAGAACGTCTTGGGAGAGATGTTCTGTATCTGTGGAATGCCAAAGTTCCAGCTCCCTCTGTTACAGGATAGCTGAAGATTTGTGTCAAAGAGACTCCCAAAAATCCCCCTCCTGGGCTTTCTTTCTCACCTTCCAATTCAACAGATGCCTTCATCCCTCCCAGCTGCAGCTGCAGTGCAATCTGTGGCAGGCTGGGAAGAGTCTTTACACCAGAGAGGGGGTGATTAGAAAAATCTCTCCCACACCTATGCTGGAAGATATCACAGCTCAGGTGCTCCCTTTCTGCCAGTCCAACTCCTCCTCTGGAGGAACATTTTGCCCAGCAAGATAGAAAAATATTCCTCCATCACCTTCCTTCTATGAGGTTATTTTCCAATTTGTTTTTGCCTTTTTCCAATGTGTTTTTGCCTTTTTCCAGTGTGTTTTTTACCTTTTACATCCTTTTGTCCCTGTGTGTTTTCAGCAGTGCTCTACCAAGTTAAGATCATCAGGGAAAACTGCAGTTGCATCAGGCTACTTATTAGAATGAAAGCAATAATCAAGAATAGATGTTTTGGATAAAGTTTAAAGGGTTTTTAATGAGCAACTTATCAGGAACCAGCTTCTGGAACATTTGTTGGGATTTTTTACTGTAATCCCAAGCAGTGCCTGTTTTTTTCTAATCTCTAGAAAGTTCTCAGATTTGAAAGAACACTTGAGAGATTATTTTCTTATTTCAATAAAAACAAAAACAAAAACAAAACCCAAAACAAAAAAAAAAAACAAACCTTTGCCTGAAGCTCCCTGTATCCTCTGTAGTGATGGTGGTTTTTGTGTGGTGCTGGATTTCACAGCTAAAGCCCACTTTGCCTTTCTAAAATCTTTTCCCATCTGTGAGTTCTTGTGGCTCCTTCAGTGTCCAGGTGCCAGAGCTGCTGGGAGCTCTTCTGTGTCACTTTTGCTGACCTTGAATGCCTTTGATGCTGAAGCTTCCATCTCCCCACCCATCTGTATGCACTCCCACAGATCAAGAAATAATAAGCCTCCACACCATTAAATTCAGGCAACTGATGCATTTCAGATGCAGAAAACAGAAGCAACGGAAAGTCTTGCTAATTTTTACACTAATTTACACCAGAGGGAATAAGAAGTCTCTTAAATCAGATGCTAATTTTGTTTACTTAACTTCCTAGTCAGCACAATGACCTTTCATCCACGAGTAGGATCAAATTAGTGCAGAAGTTCTTTGTGGGAGACAGGAGAACTTGCCTCAACCTGATACTGAATAATACCCAATTAAATGTACTTCTAAACAGCTCTGCCTCCCCTCCTAGAAGGAAGCTTCAGATAAAAGAACAAAATGATATGCCTTTTATTTACCACTTTACAAAATCCCTCCACGTAATGCAAACAACCCTAACCCTAGTGTGCCTGATACAGGATTTGCAACGCTCTCGGTTTTTGGTAAGAGGATAAGAAGCTTATTACTGTTTATCAGGGGAGGATAAAAGATTCCCTGTTCCCCTTGCTAGGAGGGGAATGGATTTTCATGTTTATCAGCAATCAGGGAAATGTGGGTGGGAGGGAGGTATTTGGGTAACAAAGCTATAAACACAACAAAAAAAAAATTTCTTTCTGGTAGGTGAAAAGAATGGAAGTTCTTCTTGTTTGGTAATGGGATAAGAGACACTGAGCAAGCACACTCTTTGGTGAGATAATGAGCTTACATTCCAGTGGAACTACTTTTTGGTGTCAACACAGAGATGCTGAGGCCTCCTGAGGATTAGGAGGCAGCTGAGCAGGCACCTGGGGATTGCTGAAGGGAGCAGGGAGTGCTGGACGTGGCCACGGTGGGCAGGGACCTGTGGCAGGCACATTCTTCTCTCTCTCAGGATTTTTTCATAGAGAAGCACAGAAAGAAGAAAGAGAAAACAATTTCTATTTCTGCTCCTTGTTTTCCCATGTGGAATGTGTTTGGAGAATTGTTTCCCTGGGGTGATGGCTTGGCTGGATTCTGGTGAGGATTGTTTGAACCTGATGGCCAATCCAACCCACCTGGGGCTGGACTAGAGAGAGAGGGCCACGAGCTGGGAGTTAGATATGGTAGTTAGAAAATGTAGGTATGTAGTTTTAATATCTCATTTAAATAGTATATTGATGTATTATAGCATAGTTATAATAAAGAAATCATTCAGCTTTCTGAACTGGAGTCTGACATCATCATTCCTTCCCACTGGGTCCGCCTGCATTTACTATAGGGACCAACCACCTGCAGCTCCTCAGCTGGGCCTGAGGTTTTCCCCCAGATGGGGAAGTGGACAGTGAACCACAGGGACAGGAAAGGAAATGAGGGACAGGGTCCAGATGTGCCCTTGGTCACCAGGGAGGTGGCATGGAGCCAGCCAGGGGATGGTGCCCTGGACTTTGGGGCATGCAGGCTTGAAAGGTACCTGAGAGAGGGAGAGGCATCCCCAGCACCATCTCTTCTGCCACCTCTGCCCACACCTCCAGGTTACTCTCCTGGAAAAACCAAACTGTTTGTGCTCAGCCTGGGAGATGGTGAAGAGGAAAAGCAGAACCCCACACCTCCCTTGTGCATTCCAAGGGATGCCTGTCCTCTCCTCTCTCTGGAGACAGCATTTCATGTGCTCAGCCCTGCTCTCATTGTCAGGTTGATGTAAATTTAATATCCTTGGGTTATAATGACAGAAACCAAACAAGCGCCAGGCATTTGTCACAGTCAGTGAATGAGACAGCGTGGCACCAGGCAGTGTTGGGTTCACTGGGCTGTGAAGGCAGCTGCCCACAACACCACCTTCAAGGGCTTGTTAGGCAGAAAATGGAGTGAATAAGCTGGTGGGAGGAGGAAGAGGAGGAAAGTGCCATGGCAGCCCCAACTCTGCCCAGTGCATCAGGTGCTGAGGTGCCACAGAGGCTGGGTGGGCATCGGGAGAGGTGAAAAGTTAAATCTAAACTCTACATCTGTGGCACAGATCTTGTTTAAAGCACATTGTCTGGCAGGTGGAGGTGTGTTTGGGACATGAATGGCTCTGCTGCAGCTGGCGTGGTGGAGGGGTGAGCTCCCAGCCAGCCCCTGCACTGTCAGTGTCACACCACGCCCTGAGTGTCTCTGGCACCTGAAGAGGAGCAGAACCAACTCCTCCCTCAGTTCTTTTGGAAACCTCCCCCTGGCAGTCAGAGCTGCTGTTCCATCCCCCTCTGCCAGCTGGAGCAGGTTCTGGGGGTCCCCTGGGAGCTGGGAAGGACCCAGGTGATGGAAGCATCAGTGGGGACTTTGAGGTGCCAAGATAAAACCCTGGGGCCAGCTTGGGCTGGCACCGACCCCATGGGGACAGGAACAGGGAATCTGTGAGGCTCAGAGATCAGGGATGGGCAGAGGGTGCAAAGGGCTGCATCTGTCCCCATGGATGCTGTGTGGGCACCCAGCACGGCTGGGCAGAGGAAAAAAACCCCTGGAACAAAGTGCTGAGGAGATACAGCAGCCTCCCCCTCACTGGCAGCATTTTTCTTTCTTTTTGGGTTTTTTCCCCCTCTTTTCTATGTTGTTTCTTTTCCTCATTCCTGCAGAAGGACTTCACCATCATGGGTGCATCAGGGCAGTTCCTGCAGCTCTGGTTTGCTATAGCTACAAGGTTTGTCAGGAAGATATTGTGAGGTTTTTTACCTGTTAATGCCACTGGAAAGGAAAATAAGTTCTCCAGCACACAGACCTTGCTCCAAACACCTAGTGCTGTGCAGATGGGAGCATCCCACCTGTCCCCAAAACCTTCTCATTTTTGTGCTTGGTATCAGTTTTACATCCTCACCAGTCTGTGCCAGTGTGCCTGCCTCCAGATAAAACATCCCAGGAAACTTCAGACACAAAGTGTGGGAGAAGAGATCTTTTCTTGACTTTCCTTTTCTTAATCAGTAGTTTAGGGTTTTGGTTTGGGTTTTTTGGGGTTTTATTTTGGTTTTTTTTTGTTTGTTTGTTTGTTTTTTGGTTTTTTTTTTTGCTTTGAGCAATGACTTTCAAGGGAGCAATGGCTCTTCCTGAGGAAAAAAAAAAAGAAAAACAGACAGAATGCTATAATTTTTTTTAAGTCAGTTTTCACATGCTTGTTAGTTTTTGGCAGCTTCACAGTCTGTCACTTAAATTAATTTTTCAGAAGTAGAAACTAATTGTCTTTGTTTTCTGGAACCCCTGGGGCTTGGAGCTGAGTGCTCTGCAACCCGGAGCAACTCCCTTCTCCAACAAATTATGTTTAGGCTGACTTGTGACTTAGGCAGAAAGAAACTGCAGACACTTACCTCTGTTTATGTGAAATAAAACTGGGCTTGAAAGAACCATGGTGAGGGGGAGTGAACATGCCCTTAAGGAGAGAATTGTGAGCAAAATGTTGTGCGATTCGTGAGCGGGATCTGATTTTGCTCCGTGTCCGGCTGTGTGGCTCCTCCCTGGTCCCAGATGGTGAATCCTG
Organism: Chloebia gouldiae; assembly: GCA_003676055.1. Lineage (NCBI taxonomy): Eukaryota > Metazoa > Chordata > Aves > Passeriformes > Passeridae > Chloebia > Chloebia gouldiae. The sequence continues at coordinate 4,202,346 of QUSF01000027.1, read as the reverse complement.
CTGCCAGGTGACCTGTCTGCCCCTCTGGAAGCCGCTGCTCCCCTCGGAGGGAGGTTGGTTTGGGGCCAGCAGGAGCTAATCCTGCCGTATCCCTGCCTCCTTCCCCCTGGATGGAGAGCTGGGAGCCGTCTGCACGGACATCACCAGGGCTCCTCCTGGGGGAAATGGTCACGAGCCAAGAAACCAGCCCAGCCCAGCAGCACCAGTGGCACGAGGCATGTGGCAGCCCCGAGTCCAAAGGAATAAATCCACGTTCCTGGCTCTCTCCCTGCCGCCTCGCTCAGCCCTGGGGCCGGGGATGCAGATGGGAAGGCCGCAGGATGCTCCTCGCTCCCAGATCCAGAGCCCAGCTCTTTCCAGATAAGGATTTCATTTTGGGCTCCTCTCCAGCTGGGCCCGGGCTGCAGATTCCTGCATGTCTTATCCTCCCCTTGCCGAGCCCTCCAGCTCCGAGGATAAACTCCAGGCTTATCCAAGTTATCGGCGGGATGCAGCTGCCAGGCAGGGCTGGCACGGCCAGGGCTGTTTTGGCCTCTCCAGGGGTGTGGAGTGGCAGTGGGAAGGCTCTGGGGGATGGCAGCACACCAGGCATGTCCCCAGTGCCAGGGCAAACTCACACGAGTTGTTTTCCTTGTGGATGTTGCCCTGGGAATTGGTGGGGTGTTGGGATTTTAGGGCTGTGGGAGAGGTTCCTCAGATCAAGGTGGGAGCAGAGGAAAAGAGGACATGTCTGCTCTGAGGTTGGCTCCCTGCTGTTGCATGACAGAGTTTTGAGGCAAAATTCCCCAAATCTTTAGGCTTTGTCCCCACTCTGGGGTCTGAGGACTGTGGTGGGTCTGCCAGGGGCTTGGTGGAGGTGGAAGGTGGAGGAGCTGCTGCCCCAGCCGAGACAGGGAGTGGGGGACACATCATCTCATCTTTAATGGCAAATAAGAGCAACATGTAGTGGTTTATTTGTTCTCCCCATCCACAAAGCCTTGTGGGAGCCGTGGTTCAGCTGAGCCTCTGTGCTTGAAGTGTGAGCAGCTGTGGGTCCAACCCCTCCACCCCAAATAAACCCCAGTGACCCTGCTCAGCTCCCCGGCCTGCCAGCAGCAGGGGAGTTCCCACAGCCCCTTTCCAGATGAATTTTTCCCTCTGGAGCTTAACTCCAGCAAAGGAATGATTTGCTCTTACAGCCTGTTAATGAATTTCTGAAATAAGGAATTAATTACCGTCTGTCTAAATTAGAGTTGTCCTATCCTTTGAGATCCATCTTTTTGATTCTAATTAATTTTAAAAATTACTTTTAGAGTCTTCAGTAGAGATTCTAATTTATTTTACTCTAATATTATTTCTCTGATAAGCAAGTTAATTTTTAGATCAGAATCCGCCTAATCTCAAATTTGTCACACAAACTCTGCTCTCTAAGATTCTGTTTACAGCTTCTTGGAGATGACAGATCTTGATGTACAAATCATTCTTTCTTCTTTTTTTCCTTTTTAGCCACCTGAATGTGTGTGTTCAAAGGAGATTAATTGAAATCCTTCACTGTGCTGTGTTTAGGAAAGATCCTTAATATTTTAGAACCAAAACCAAATATTAGTTATAAAGCTTCTCTAATTGCCCTTTTTCATGGAGGAAAATGCATGTCTAATTTGGTTTTTTAAAAGAACATTTGCTTTATGGGTATTTGCCTGAGTTTGACAGTTATTTAACTGGCTGTTTTTATTAACTCGTGTTCTCAGCACCAAGTGCATTGGCAGCTGGGGAAAATTCAAATATCAATTTTACGTTCTTATCAAAGCTGCCATCCCACAGGCTGCAATAAACCCTGCAGCAAACTTCACTGTGGCTCCTGGCTTAGTCCTCATGGAGATTTGTCCTTGTCCTCTGGCTGGCACCGACCCCATGGGGACAGGAACAGGGAATCTGTGAGGCTCAGAGATCAGGGATGGGCAGAGGGTGCAAAGGGCTGCATCTGTCCCCATGGATGCTGTGTGGGCACCCAGCACGGCTGGGCAGAGGAAAGAAACCCCTGGAGCAAAGTGCTGAGATACAGCAGCCTCCCCCTCACTGGCAGAACTTTTCTTTCTTTTAGATTTTTTCCCCTCTTTCCTGTGTTGTTTCTTTTCATCATTCCTGTTTTTGTGTTTTCTCTCTTCCCACATCTGTGTTTTCTCTCTTTCCATGTTTATATTTTCTTTATATTTTGATGGACGTTTAAAAACCTAGTAGCAAGGGACAGAGAAATTGAAGTCTTACAATGTCACCAAAAATCTTGCAAGCAGCCCCAGAGAGTCCTGGAGGTTTTCCTGGAGGCCTCAAGGGAATTTGTGTTGTCCCACAGTGTCTCATTTGTGGAGAAGACCCCTGTGCTGAGTGTCCTGCTGAGTTGATCTCTGGGGTTCCTACACCCCTCCCTGGGGTCACTACAGAGCATTTTTTGGCCCTGGCCTGAGTTGAGGGGCAGCAGTTCAGCATCTCCTCCACGTATCCTGTATGAACCAACCTCCCCACATTTGTATTCAAGCTGTGAAAGAACCTCCTCAGTCATTTTGGACAATTTCATATTATAGTTTGTTTGGGTTCTTAAGCTCCTTCTATTTGTATTTTTTAATTCCCACCTGTGTGGGGGCTATGGATCTTGGATTCTAAGAATCCCAGATGCTTAGCAGATGGTTAGCTTGAAAAAATAATCAAAGAGGCAGCAAAATTGTGTTCATGAGCTCCTATTTATTTCAATCTGGTGTTTTGCCTCACAACAAGACTAATAAGCAATTACTCTTGCATCTCGAATGCTTATGCAGTGTAAATGCATCTGTCAACCAGATTCAACATCATCAATAAAGCTGCCAAAGCTGCTCATAATTCAATGATATATGCTTTGAGCATCTTTTTTGAATATAATTTAAAGATTGCAGTCCTATGGTTCTGACATTATTTCCTGTGTGTTTAAAATACCTCCAGCTGGAAGGATCCATGCCTGCATCACATAATCACCTCTGCCTGTGTGGACCCTTCAAACTCTGCCATTTGGCTTCTGTGAGGGTTTTACTTTTTGGCTGGGCTCTGACAGGGTTCCCACAAGGGCTGCTGGGGCTGAGGGAGCCTTTCTGGGATTTGGAGTATTTCTGCCTCCTTTCTCTCCTGGTGAAATTCACCCCTGTGCAGAATTCTCTTGAAGTTCCACAGGCCTGATGTGCTGTGCCTGAAAGGGATTTGTTAGCAGGGAAGGTGTGCTCTGCAGGGCCTGGGCAAATGCTGCTTTTTAAAGCATCTTTTGCAGGCAAATGTTTTTAGGAACCTGGCTGATAAGTCCTTACCTGTATGCATACCCATCTGAAGGGCTTTTCTGGATTTCATCCCAGTTTGACAATGATGTCCTAAATTAATTTTCATCAATCACAGAGTGGTTTGGGTTGGAAGGACCTCAAAGCTCATCCCATCCCACCCCTGCCATGGCAGGGACACCTTCCCCTATCCCAGGTTGCTCCAAGCCCCATCCAGCCTGGCCATGGACACTTCCAGGGATCCAGGGCCAGCCACAGCTTCTCTGGAAAATCAATGTATATTAACAATTCACCTGCAAGCTGGTACCTTTAAAGCCTTAGCTTTAAAATTATTTACAACTAGAATCCAGCACAGGCAGCTCCCAGTGCCAGTGTTGCTGGGATTTAGGGTGGAGCAGGGTTTGCTGGAAGGTTCCTGGGGTGCTCCTGCAGCCCCTCTTGGGCTCTCCAGCTCCCTGAGGAGCTCAGGAGCCAATTCTTTACCAGGTAGGGATGGACCCTGCTCTACTTTCCTCCTGTGTCTGCCCCCTGAAGGACAGAACCAAACTTTAGTCCCTGAAAATGGGATTTTTGTGCCTCTGCTGCTCCCCAGCTCTCTCCCAGGTGTCTGTGCTCAGGGCTGCTGTCAGAATCTCCACTCAGAGGTTTTTGGGGTCTGTGTTCTCCCTCTTGGAGTGTAGCTGCTAATCAGCTGCAGGAAGGGGATGCTCACTGGAATTTGGCTCCCTCTTATCTCTGCTACCAAATCCATGCAGCCTCTCTTGGCCATAGGCTGCTACAAGGAGGGATTAGCTGTTCCTTCCATCAGGATCACGTTTTGTGTGCCCAGGCCCTCTGTTCCCTGCACACACAGAGAATGCTAATGGGCTCTGCCTCTGTTTTCCAGCCACCCACTGGGGTGAGTTTCTCTTTCTCCTGGTTTACTTTGTGCCTTATGTCAGAGTTAATGGAATACAGATTTCTGAGCAAAGAGAGATCCCAGTGATTTTTTAAACTTTTTTTTCCCCTAAGTCTCTACATGAATGAGAATTTGAGTCTATCTGTGCAGGAAGCAATCCTGCACAGTTTAATTTCTCTGCTCTCTCAACTGTGTCAACTCCTGAAGGGACAAAGGGAAAAAAAAAAAGTTAAAACAACACACTAGGAGTGGTAGTTCAAGGTTACAACAAGGAACTGTTTTAAAACTGAATCTTTGGAAAGGATTCATCTTCATTGCCAGCCTGTGCAGCTTCCCCTTTCCTAGAGATTTAGGAGAGACCAAATGTTAATCTTTTCCCACATCAACAGAAAACCATCCTGGCTGAGGTTTGAGCTGAAGTGAACATATTTTGTCCTAATATCAATTCATTCCTCATTCCTCATCCTTCAAGAGCAAGCCAGATTTGCTCTGACTGACCTTATGCTGGGTTTTGGGTTCTTCATGCCCAGATTCTACAAAAATTAAGTGGCCACTGAGGAAAGCTGGGAAGCAGTCAGCTGGACCGTGTGCTCCCAGCACTGGGCTGGGTTTGAGGGTTGCTTTGAGTGATTCCCTATTTTGAAAACATTACTGCTGGAGATGAGTCCTCCTCTTTCTACCTGTCCTTGTGTTTAAACCTGTCCTTTGCAGTCTTCAGTTAAAATAGATTGAAAATCCAAGTCTGCCAGAGCACCCTCTGCCTTATTCTCTGAAAACTTTCCAAAAAACCAGCCCCAAACCTTGAAACTCAGTGTTCACCATGGGGTTCAGGAGAAATTGCAGGATCACTTTGCATGCTGTATTTTACACATTGCATTCTTTTACTCCATTCCATGCTTTCCCAGCTAAGAAAAAATTTTTAAGACCATGGAACAAGTGAAAAGGTGAGGATGGCTTCCCTGTCCCAGCCAGCTGTGCTCAGCTGAGCTCTCAACTGTTAAACCCAGCCTGGGTTTATGGCCAAGGAGGAAAAAGGAGAAAAAAAGACAGTGGAAAAAATTAAACTGCTTTATAAAGTATTTTACAGAAGAGTGATGTGGCATCTATAGAGCAGTGAGTGGTGTGGTATGAGGGGTTTATTGGCACTGGTGAGCCACACGAGCCCGTGCTAATAAAAACTTTAATGGACCATCACTCTGGTGTCCTGAGCCAAACCCTGGTGCCCTCAGCCAGGTGAGTGGTCCCTGGGGATGGAGCCAAGCCAGGCTTCTGAGAGGCTCCACGTGCCCTACAAAGGTCAGGGGTTGGGTGGGCTCAGAAGGGCCCCCCTGTAATCAGTGCAGCTGCCAAGCTTTGGGCTTGGACTGGTTCATTTTTGGATGTGTGCTCTTGCTCTCACAAGATTTGGGTTCTTTGCTCTTGGCTTTGAGGAGAAAATCTTAGTTTCTGGGGAAATTCTATTTTCTGGAAATACCAAGTCAAGTGGGAATGAAGGTTGTATCTGTGGTGGAGGAGCTGCAGCAAGGGTGGCACCACATGGTCCCCAAGGTGGTGGCCATACAGTGCCAAGGGTGGCCACTGCTGCAGCAGGGGGTGGCCCAGCCCCTTTGAAAGGCAGAGGGTGAATTTAAGCCATACAATATTTGAATGGTTTGGGTTGGAAGGGATCTTAAATCCCATTTCATTGCAACCCCTGCCATGGCAAGGACATCTCCCACTGTCCCAGGCTGCTCCCAGCCTGTCCAGCCTGGCCTTGGGCACTGCCAGGGATCCAGGGGCAGCCACCTTGAGGACAGAGAAGGTCCAGGGTGCTCCCACCCATGCAGGAGATCACGGAGGGCATCCCGCTCTGGGTCTCCCAGCAGTTTGTCACAGCTGACAAACTCCAGCAGCAGCTGCAAAATCCCTCCTGAGCAATCAGGAAAACCAGCCCAGACAGAGACCTCAGGGCCCATGGGGAGCAGATCATCAGAGAGCTGCTCTGGCTGCATGAAATGTTCATGCTGTTTCTCAGTTTCCCCCTGTCACAACTCAGTGCAAGTTCTGCAGTTTTCAGGAGGTTACCAGGCCAACACACTTCATATTGATCTTTCTCTCTGCATTATCATCAGCTGGAACTAAAAACAATCAAGGAGCGGGTGGGTGCAAGCCTGCACTCAGGCAGATGGAAATACAAATACCCTTCCTGCTCTGCATCCTGAATTCCATCAGGCAGATTGGCTTTGGGCTGGAAGTTAGCCCTGTTTCTGCTTAAAGTCACATTTTTCCCACAGAAGAGGTAGAAATGTCAGGTTTTGGGCCCAACACAAACCAATCAGGCCCCCATCAAGTGCTGGCCCCAGTTATCCTGAAATCTACTGATGGTGATGGAGTGAGATGGGAGTGGAAGATCAAACACAGACAATCTGTGCTGCATTTTCAGCCACCTGAGGCTTCAAAGTGCCTGTGTGGCATCTGCTGGGCTCAATAACTTGAAGAGGCTTTAAAACACCTCTGTTGTCCATGTTTGCCATTGTTAGCAATTAATAGCTTTCTCCAAGTTATTTTAACTTATCATCCCACATGTGCCCTGTGTGTGTTGCTCTGTTAGGGACAGTTAAATTACAACAGCATGGTTCTGTTTTTCCTTAGCCACCACTACCTTGCTAGTTTTTTAATCTTGCCTGCCTGGAGGAGTTTTTGAACAAAGCAGCTTTTAAAATCACGACGTTTCTTTGATGCAATGTCTGGAGATAAGTTCACTGTGCTTTTACAGGATAGAAGTAAACACATTTCCTAAATATATTCCCATCTACAAAAAAGAAAAAATATCCTGCCGTGGCTCTGGGCAGGCGGGATATCGGTGGGGGCTGTCAGAGCCCCGGGCTGTGCGGGAGGACGTGGATGTGTCTCCCTTTGGAGTCATGGAGCATCTCCATGCCCGGGGGCAGGGGAAAGCGGGGAACAGCTGCCTGGGGTGCTGTGGCTTTGCCAAGCAGCGCCTGGTGCCCTGCCAGCAGGTGAGATCAGAGCAAACAGGCGGAGATGGAGCTCGGGGAGATGGAGCAGAGAACTTTCCCCTCCCGTTCGCAGCCAGGTCGGCGCCCTCGGAGTGATTGAATTCCGCATTTCCTGCTGCTGGAGAGTGCGCGATTTGCTGCGGGGGCTTGAGGGGAGGCAGGTTGGGGTTTTTGGTGTCTTTCACATCATTTTTGAAGGCTGCCACCATCCCTGGGGCAGCACCGAGCACTCGGGTCCCTGCCTGTGCCTCGGACAGGGATGCTGCACCAGGGTGGGACGCAGCCGGGCCGGGAGGGCACGGGGTGAGCACCCCAAAAAGTGGTGCAGAGAGGCAGGCACGGGCTCAGGGTGAAATCTGAGTCCTGCCACCCCCAGGTGTGGCGACAAAGCCTTCACCGAGCGCTGCGCCAGCGCGCTTCTCCCGGGATGCAGGGATGGGGCTGCTCCCGCAATTCCCGGGGTGTCTGAAGAGCCACATCGCTTCCTCCAACCCCTAGGAAGTTTATTGATAAAGGCACCACCTTTAGATAACATAAAGATGTTTCCCTGTCAGCCAAGCCATGCTGGAAGGTGTGATGAGAGGTTCAGCCTGGCCTCCTTCCTTCCCACAGCCCAAATTCCCCCTGGAATGGCGGCTGAAGCTCTCACATCCCTTCCTGATGGACACACTCCAGCTCGCTGAGAGCCCTTTTGGGCTTTTTTCCTCTTTAGCACTGCCCTGGTGGCTGCCAGGGCCCGTGGGTGGGTGGGCACATCCCTGGCACCAGCACGGTGCAGAGGAGGAGGATGTGGGGCTGCATCCCTGGGATGGGATGGGATGGGATGGGATGGGATGGGATGGGATGGGATGGGAAGGGAACCCAGCCCTGTGCTTTCCCTCGAAACCCTTCTGGCTCCACGTGGAGTCCCTGGCTCTGGGAAAATATCATATTTCTTCATGCTGAGCCAAGAGGAGACTGTAAAGGGTGAGATGTGGCCTGGAGGCAGTTAAAATTTAAATTTTTCCACTTTTCTTAGCGCTAATACCGTGATTACACTGTCTAAATAATGTCCATGCTCTGGCTGCTGTATTACCTGTCCTAAGCATGATTTACTGCCGTAATAAATTAGCCCCTAAGCCAAAGAATCAAAAATAATTGGCTTTATATCTTGGTCCCCATTTTATCCTGTTCCTTTTTCCTTTCCACCTGTCTTCTCTCTCCCTCTTACTCATTCTTTGACATTTTTTTTCCTTTCTCAATTCCTTCTCAGGGGCTACTTTCTGATTCTTTTCCACTGCTCATGCTGTTGGGAAGATCAGATGTGGTTTTTTTGTCCTGTTTTCTCCTGCAGATGTTCCAAGCTGTGGCCAGAGGAGCAGCATGGCCCGTGCTGGCTGTGTCCCACCCTGGGGGGCTGCAGGTGACAGAGGTGCCCCAGCAAAGGTTGGTAAGGACATCACTGTCACAGCTGGATTTTAAATGAGCCACAGGTGTGATTGCTCTGAAATATTCAGTGTCCAAGCATGAAAAGCTGGAGGGGTTGATGGGCTGGGAATCTTCTGCATCTGTGCTTTTTTTTTTTTTTGCATCTGTGTTTCTGCTCTATGTCTCACGTGACACTTAGCAGGCTGTACCCTCACCCGTGTCACACCTCCCACGGTGTCCCCAGGCCATCTGCTTCCAGCCCAGGAGTCGGGCAGCCAGCCCTGCCAGGAGAAGGTGAAGAGGGAGTGGAGGTGTGGTGGATTAACGAGGGCACACCTGGCAAAAAGCTCGGGTGAGCCGTGGCCTTTGGAGTTTGACCCAAAAGGTTGGCCCCGTGCTGTGTTCCAAAAGCTGTTACAGCACAAGGCAGGGGAACAGGAGTGGCTGAGGCAGGATTGGTTTGTCTCCAGGAACCAGAAGTGTCCGTGTGTCTTGGTTTGAAAAGACAGGAGTCTGTGAAGAAAGGCAAAAGCCTCCTGTGAGATGGAAAAGGCAAACCCCCTCCCTCCAAATTACCACAATTTCAAAATTAAAAAGCTCTCAGGCAAAGATATGGTAATGGGAATAACAGTTCTTTACTAGGAAAAAAAAACTAAATTAAAAAAAATCAATTAGTACAAACAAAACTAGGGATGTAGTCAGAAACCTGACACCCTGAGGAGTCAGGGTGTTGGGAATAGTCCAGTTAAATGGTGGCTGCTCCTCCTGGAGTGGCAGATGAAATGCTGCTGAAGCAGTGATCTGTAGAAGGGTGGCGTTTTCTCTGAAGGCCTGGTGATAGAGTAGATGTTCTTGGTCTTCCCCTGGGAATCCAGCAGAGAAGAAGCTGCTCCTCTGGGAATCCAGCAAAGAGTCTGCCCTGATGTCCCAAAAAATGCTGATTTTATGCAGGTAGGGATGCTTGGCTCCTCCCTCTGGGTGGAGCATCTCACAATGATATGATGGAACTTTACCAGTCATGCAGTGAGTCATTCAATGGCCCATTAACAGAAGATATCTCCCCAAGGGAGACATTGTTCTTGGAAGATATAAGAAAACTGCCCAACCCCCAACAGATGGCAATAGAATCCATGCTTATCTTACAAGGCAGGACATGGTGTTTGTGGGTGTAATGTGTCTGTGTGGGCAGCAGGAGGGAGGGACAGGGTGATCCTCCTCCTCCTCCTCTGAGCAATGTTCCACCTGAGCTCCACTGCTGCTGGTGATGCTGCCTTTGGGCTCACACACAATCCCAGAAGGATCTGGGGTGGAAGGGATGTTAAACATCACCTCGTCCCACCCTCTGCCATGGCAGGGACACCTTCCATTAGCCCAGGACCCCAAGCCCCATCCAGCCAGGCCCTGGATGCTGCAGCACCATCACTGCTGTCCCACCCAGCAGCTCTGAGCCCGGCTACTCCCCGGCAGAGCTTACATGGGAACAACTTGACTGCTCTGAGAAACCCCAGAAAGAACAGCTGGAAAAAGTCGAGGCTGTTTTGTCCATTTTCCTTTAAATAAATGGGCCTTTCTGGATTTCTGGGTTTGGGGTTTTTTTTGTCTGTTGTGGTTTTTGGGTTTATTTTGTTGGTGTTTTTTTAGCTGTTAATGTTCATTTTGCGTGTGGGCACGATGCCGTTCCTGTTTCTGAATGCACACAGTGGAGTGCAAAAATCAAGATTGCATCTCATGCATAATGCATGGCCCAGCAACCCGCTCAACAAATTACCCAAGTAGATTCCTCCGACAGGGCTGGGGGGAAGGAGGGGAAAATATATTTGTAACAAGTATCTTTCTAAAGAAATGACAAGATAAACACATAAAAAAATAGGCATGCAGAGATTTTTCTCCAGGGGGTCAATTCAGAAATTAAAGATAAGGATGATGTGGCTGGAGAGTGTGGAGCAGCAGGTTGGAGATGGGACAGGGGCAGCTGCAGGTCCTGGAGCTCCTGGGGAACAGGGGCGAGCCCAAAGCTACCTGTGGAGGTCTCTGAGGGCTTGATTTTGTGTTGGGAACTTATTAGAGGAGTGACTTCCCATGGAGAGAGGTAGGAAAAGAGATTATTTAGTTTATTTATTGCTTTCAGTGTGCTGGGTTTGCAGGGGTGTGTTGTAGCTCTGTGCTGCTGTGTGACACTGGACTTCATGCCACTTCTCTGGAAACAGACACAAAAATACAGATTTTGTGTGTGGGAGGTCATTTTAGGTGTGGAGGAAGGTGAGGAGGGGGACAGAAAGATGGGAACACCAAAACCTTTCTTGTTTCTCTGGTGTCACCAGCCAAGGAGCAGCCTTGCTGCTTTGCACTACAAGGACGAGGCCTCTGCTCCCTGCAAGAGGAGTTTTCTGCAAAAGGTGCCAAAGTGAGGGACCACATTCCTTCCCTGTGCCCCTGCTAAGGCTGGATCATTCCTGCAGGACAGGGAGCATCCACTGCCCCTTCCCAGAGCGCTTCCCTCAGGAGCCAGCGCTGAGGGGAGCCCCGGGAGCTGAGCTGTGGGTCCAGGATCAGACTGTGGTGGAGGAAAATGGCATTTTAGGAGCAGACATTAGAACAAAAATGCCAAAAATGGCATTTTTAGCAGCAGGAGGTTGGTTTGCTTTTCCTTTTCCCTGGAGGGTGAGGGGTCCATCCCCACGGGCACATGGGTGGGGTGGTGGATGGGGCAGTCTGCTCCTCTGCAAGCCAAACCTGTTCAGGTCGGAGGCCAAACTTGCTGAAAAGGGTCAGAGGAAGGAATTTGCCTGCAGGGATGTAGAGAGGCAGCCCCAAAACTTCAGCAAGCACTAAACTCGCTCATCATTTCCCTCTGATAATAATGCCCAGGGCTCCTGGATCACCGTGATCCACGCCGGGCACAACTTCAGACCGGGCTGGCTTGGGGCATTTTTCCCTAATTTCAGTAATAACTCAGGCTCCAAATCTCATCTAATTCACGTCACTCACACTAATGAGCCCAGCCTGATCCGGCAGGGATGTTTGGGTTTATTTCAGCTCCCTGCAGGCAGGAGCTGGGCAGGAGCCCAAGCCCAGCTGGGCTCGGCTCTGCCGGGTCCCGCAGCATCCCTGGAGCTGCGGGCACAGCCGGGCCAGCACAGCCTGCTGGGGCCAGCACAGCCTGCCCGGGGCTAGCACATTCTGCTCTTGCCATCTAGCTGCACGACCACTGGAGGAATCCTTAAAATCAGAAGGTTTTGGGCAAGTTGCAAAAGGCAGGCCTCAGAGACAGCAGAACTGCGGTTAGAGCTCAGCAGGAGCCATAAGATTTGTCAGCAAAGAAATTATACAAGAAGTAGAAATTAAGGACAAATAGAACAATGGTCAGTGTATTAATGTTTGGCTATAATAATTCCCTAAGTTATAGAAAAGTGTATCTAGTGAGATATTAGGAAGTTCTAAGCTTAATAATGGAGCTCTGTGCATTGTGTCTTAAGGCTTACAAGCAGGTATTGTATTGGAAATCAGCGAGTATTGTTTTAACCAAAGGTATGTGTGCTTATGGTTGGCTAGAACTACTGTGAGTATGATTTTGCTCTGTGTGATTGGTCAAAAAGCTTTTAAAGTAAGTTGCAACATGGAGTTCTTTGCTGCCAGGGATGTGAGCTGCTGGCCTCTTCCCATTGTCACAACCATGTACTGAGAGTGATGCTGGAAACTGAGCAGCTGCAGACGCGTTCCTCAGCAGCCCCTTCAGCCCCTTCCCAGGATTTGTGCAGCATCCCCAGGCTGGTGATGCCACCCAGCGAGCTGAGCTCTGCTCTGAGGAGCCAAAAACCAGCCAGGCAGGAAGGGAGGTAAGCCAGCAATGTATGGAAGGGGCCTGTGCTGTCCAAGCAGGGTTTTTCCAAGTTGTTACAGCTGTGAGGATGCCCTGCTATGTGGCATCCTCAGTGTGACATGGCTGTTCCCAGCATCTAGAGGCCAAAAACCCTCTGCCAGCAGCAGAAGCCAGTGCTGGAGGTGCTAATCCCTCTGCACAGCCACTGAGTGGCTCCTGGGGTTTAACACCTTGGGCTGATGGGCACTGGAGTGGTTGGATGTCACCCACAGCACAGAGCTGACCTCCCTGCAGGCTCCTGCTCTGCCCCAGTCCCTGCCCTGCCTGTGCTGGGAACCCTCTGGGCTCCAAGGAGGGACCACAAGGGACCAGGGTCAGGTTTGGGCTCTTTGCACCTCGGGAATTTGGTACCAATAGAGCTGAAAGAGTGTTGCAACTTCCTTTTTTATATTTCTCTTCCCACACTGTCATTTAATTTAGGAGTGATGACAGGATTTGCTTTTTGTTAGTTCAGGAGTGTTTAAAATAAACCCAAAATGTTCAGAGGGCACCTTTGGCTCTTTGAGCCAGGCTGAGATGGGAAAAGTTCACCCAAATTGCTCCGTGGTTCCCTATGGAGGGTGGGGAGGGTTCTGGCCTCTCCCCAAGTCTCCCTGTGATCCCACAGCAGCCCCAGGCAGCTTTGGTGGAGATTAAAATCCCTCAGGATCTGCTGCATTTTTGTTTTTAAAAACACCTGAATGCATTTGCATTGATTTATTTTTAATACAGCAGCGACCTGTGAGCTTTGGGCATTATTTGTGTTTATTCCCTTTGGCAGAGGTGGGTGTTCAGTGGTGGGCACAGTAAATATTGCCTCTTCCCAGTGCTGCTGCACATATTGCAAGGGGCCTAGAGAGCTGGGAAAATCCTTTTTTTTTTTTAATTTTCCCCCTCTTTCTTTTTTTCCTCAATCTCAACTGGCCCTCAGCATCCTCTCTGAGAAAGACCTCAGCCTGTGAGGCAGGGGCCTGAGCAGGAGCTTCAAGGTGACAGGCAGTGACAGCAGCCTGTCAGGGTTCTCCTCCCTGAACCACTCTCTCAGCAATGTTTCCATTCACCTTGCCCACAGGATGAAAGCACAGGCAGCAACTCACTAAGCAAATGAGCCCCTCCTATAATTCCATTTGCTTATGCTGCTTATTTTTCTCCTGCATAATTATTTTTAAAGGAAAATTTAATTTTGTTTAATGGGAACAAAGTTTAACACTTGGTAAGCTTTGTCTTCCACAGCCACCATCTGGTGAGCGTTTTTCCTGGATTTTTCTTTCTAATTATTTTTAAACCAGCCCAGTAAATTGTGTGTGGTTAAGAGGCACTTCTCATCAAGATGAAATACTTTGATCTTGTAGGATCATCTGTTTTTAAAGAGGTAATGATATCCTGCATATTTTTTTTTTAACCAATCTCAGTGGTGAGACCTGCCCAGGTGTGAACTGGGTGCAGCAATTAAAGCCTATAAAAATAAAAAGGGGGTCAGGAGAAGATCTCTGAGAGGGACCATTAAGAAGTAAGTGGCAAATCATCTCAGGAAAGGGAAACGTTTAACCTGGTTATTTATTTATTTTGAAGTGCAGATGGTGTGGGGGGAATAAAAGGCTGCAAGAAGACCAAGAGTCAGGGGAATGCTATATATAGCTGTACAGCTGTTTCCTTCAGGTGTGATAACTCACAAACGCAGGATGATTAATTTTGAAAGTTGAAATGTATAGCGGATTCTGATTACATCTGAGTGTCTATAATTTAGCTATTTAGTAAAATTAACTTGACGTTTTTAGTGAGCTGTGAGGACAATAATGTGTGAAGAGACTGAAGAACAAGTTTGACTGCACGCTCTTCCCTTACCTCCCCCCGTTTTCCCCAATTTGCGGGGTTTATTTTTAACTTTTCCCGTTTTTCCTGAATCCAGAGGAATGGGGCTGGCTCCCCCTGCTGGCTCCGGGCTGAGCCTCTCCCGGGATGTGACACCGGGAATTCATTCCCAAAAACTCAGGGACACGGGCTATGCAGGGCAGAGCACCTCCCAGAATTAATTCCCAAAAACACAGGGACATGGGTTCTGCATGCACAGAGCACCTCCCAGAATTAATTCCAGGAAAACTCAGGGACATGGGCTCTGCATGCACAGAGCACCTCCCAGAATTCATTCCCAAAAACACAGGGACATGGGCTCTTCATGCACAGAGCACCTCCCAGAATTCATTCCCAAAAACTCAGGGACACAGGCTCTGCATGCACAGAGCACCTCTCAGAAATAATTCCTAAAAACTCAGAGACACTGACTCTGCATGCACAGAGCACCTCCCAGATGCCAGGAATTCATTCCCAAAAACTCAGGGACACAGGCTGGGCTCTGCATGCAGAGATCTCTCAGAACATGACACCTCCAGGAAGGCTGTGGGACCACCACTAAATCCAATTGTGTGCTTCAGAGAAGGCCTGGGCTGGGAAATTAAACTGCAGGGACCATGGGGAAAGGCACCCTGGAAGTGCAAGGTTTTGGGGTGGCTTTCTCCAAAAAAAAAACCCCATGCACAGGGGCTGTGGGGAAGGAAGGGATGGGAGAGACCATCCCCAGTGCAGATAATGTGTGACATCTCCTGTGAGGAAAGGCTGGGAGCTGCTCAGCCTGGGTGACAGGAGGTTCTGGGGTGATCCAGTCGTGGCTTTTTTAGAACCAGAGGGGAGCAAAGAGAAAAGATGGGACAGAGACTCTTTACAAGGGCCTCAAGTGACAGGACAAAGGGAATGGCTTTAAACTGAGAGACAGGAGGTTTATACTGGGTATGAGGAAACATTTCCTCCCTGGAAGCTGTGGAAGGGTCCCAGGCCAGGCTGGGAGCACCCTGGGGCAGAGGGAGGTGTCCCTGCCTGGCAGGGGTGGGGTGGGATGGGATTTCAGGTCCTTTCTCCCCATGTGCAGGGAACAGCCCCAGCTCAGGGGTGGGTGAAGTTCCAGCTCTCCTCACCCTCAGAGCACAAACTCAGAGTTTTGTGGCAGCCCATTACAAAATAGCAAAATCCAAGGGCCAATATAACCCCAATCCTGTATTAGGATCTCCCAGTGCTTGGATGCCCAAGGGCAAATTTCCTTGTGCAAGGGGATGCCATCAGCTTGAGGGGGGAGAAAACATCGTGTGCTGTGCAAAATCAGTTCAATAACGTCATGCTTGCACCACAAGCTCTGCTTTTGTAACCAAAAATCACTTCAAGTTATGGTCTTGTTAATGTTAAACTGAATTATTATCCCAGTTCACTTTGTGTCACTCAGGAAATAAATGATCTGATATGGCTGCTTTGGTAAGTAATGCCCGCAGTCTGAGGTTTTAAACAAAATAACACAAACACATTTGTGATTATTTTTCATTTTAATTGTCTGATTCTAAATAACATTTTCAGACACACCATCAGTCTAAGTACCTAACACAATGCCCAGCATCAGGCAGCTTCCAGAAGAACCTTCCAAAGATGGTTAAAATGCTTTAAAATATTTAACATTTTTCACATTGCTACAAAACAATGACAACTGGCAGACTATTTTTTTTTAACCTACATTCTTTTAGCAGGAGTGAAACAATGGAAGGTGGGATCACATTCTTGGTTCTTTCAGGACCTGTTTGACTACAACAACAAACAGTTTTACAACATGGCAAGTACAAATATAAAATTTCAAATGTGCCAACTTTAAAAAAATCTGGATTTTTCCTCAGTACCTGCAGTACCTTACTTCTGTAATAAATATTAAAAACCATCTTTACATTACAGGAAATGTTAAATAAGTTATTTACCAAAAGGTGTCTCTTTTTGTCTTTTTTTTTTTTTGGTCAAAGGCTGATTCCATTAAAATAGCTGAACAAACATTTTTTACATCAATAAATATTAAGGCAGCACAAAGCAAACAAAACTCACAAAATCAGTCTCTGTTAGCAGAACTTTCTCCTTCAGAGAATCCTTTTTTTGCTGGTGTAAGAAGGTGATTTTTGATTCTCAGCTGGTGGAACCTGGTTAGAAAAGCAATCATTATTATTATTATTGTGCAGTGCTTCAATGCTCAAGATTTGTCCCTACCCCATCCTGCTGCACAAGGATGTGCAAAAAGGAGCTCCTGTGCTCATCAGATCTTCAAATTAAAGTGATAATACTTCTGTAAGCAGAAATATTGTTTTATGTCATCATTTCTAGCTCAGGTAAGGCTGAGAACAGCACAGCAGCTGCAGAGGTAAATGTTGATGCTGATGGGGAGGAGGGAGAAGGGATGCATGGAAAAGGTTAGAGGGAAACCTAAGGAGGGGCTGGGAATTGTGCAGTTATTCAGAGTGAGAGTGGAAGGGTGGGATTTCAGAGTCAAGGAATGGATTTGCATCCTTCAGGGAGTAAAGTCTGAAAAAGAGAAATCAAATCTGAGCAGGGATTACTGAAACACTCCCAGCCATTGAACACCCTGCACCAGCAGAGAGCCAAAAGCTGCCCCTGTTGGGTGGTTAAAAAATAAAAGCACCACCAGTGAGTGACACAGGCTCCAGCTTTTAACAAGGGGGTCTCGTGCAGCAGGCAGGTTATCAGGCTGTGATCTCCTGGAAATGAACTGCTGGGAGATGATGACAGACATGAATATTAATCTAGGGAGAGCATCAGGAAGGAGAGGGTTTAGGTGTTTATGTGGTCAGTCATAAAACTCTTAATTCAGCCATCAAACACAGCAGGCTATTTATCACACTAAACTGCTGTCACCCAGGCTTGATTAGGTAGCAAACCTAAAGCAAATCAGACTAATTCTGCAAAATACTCCTGACACAGCACTGTGTATTTCTGACTAGCAGAGACCACGGAATTCAATACAAGCCAAAATTTTACTTACTTCCAGGTTTCCTCTAGCTTTCTTCAAGACATCATGTGTTAAAACCACTGGAAAGAAAGAGGAGATTAAAAAGAATACTGCAAGTCTTTCTAAATTCCCATATTTGTCTGATGAGCAAACATGAAATGTCTGAGCAGGAGGATTCCCTCAGGACTGCAGCTCCAGAGCTGTGCCACCCCTGGAATGTCATTCCCTGCTGCTGGCCTGTGTTCCACAATCTGCTTTTCAAACCTAAGCATCCTGGAAGTGGTTTTGAAGTTTTTCTGCCACATGAGGCAGGCAAAGCTCAGCACTGCATGGACCACCCAGATCTGCACAGCCCCTGCCACACTCATCCCTCCATCCAAGTCACACAGGAAGATTTTCTGCTCCTTTTAAGGGGAGATGGTGCATGGTTTAACTCCAGTTTGATCCTTTAAGTATCCTGCTTGGGCTGGGGAGGGCAGTTAGGAGGGGGAGAAGAGGGCAGATGACAAAAGGAGTCAGTTGAAGGACAAAGCAACCTCTCTGTGCCACGGGGAAATCAAAAACCAGTGGCCTGCCCTGAAGGGTTCCAGTTTTCTCCATTCATCCAGCCCAGCCTGTCTCCGTGGGGCCAGCAGGAGACCTCTGAATAGAGGAAGGGGTGTTTCCAAACACAAGTGGTATTTAGAAATGTCAGGTTAAATATGTGAGTCTCTAATCTGTGTCAGTTCTGTAACTGCTGAAATGCACCACTCACAATCACCAATTTGATATTCCGGTCTCAAAAATAAACAATTTAGCCATAATAAAGATTTTTCATTACAACAATAAGAAGCCAACAACTCCAAGGGTAGAGCTGTCACGAGATAATTACACCCCTGGCAGATTACTGCAATTTGGCACTGCATTGTTCCATGCTCAGAGGTTCAGATGAGGTTTATAAGCAATGAGCTCTCTCGCCAGAGAGATCACACAGAAGACTCTGAGCCACACAAATGTTCCAGTCTCTGCCTCTAAATATATTTAGGAATGTTCAGGTACATAACAGAGGGAACCTGAATATCCTCACTGGAGCAGGCAGGTAAGAGGATGTGTGCAGAATGAAGGCACAAGGTCACCCACTGCAGTGTTTTTCCCTTCTCACTAGCAAAAGGAGAAGGGAAGGAGTCTCTAAACTGAGGGAAGCAACCTGATAAAATCCAGCAGCTTCAGGTGGTTCACCAGTTTTGCTCTAGGCTTGGCCAGGAATTTGTGTACAGATGCAAATCAGAAACAATTCTGAAATTGCTCTTTTAAAACAAAGGCAACTCAATATCCATAATTCCCATAATCAATGAAACTTGGAGAAAATCACATCCAGGTCTTTTTGTGTGGCAGAGTGCTCACTGCTCAGAAGAGCTCTGCTAGTAAACTCATTTCACCTGGCAAACTAGATTTTTCTAAATCAAAACTCTTAAATTCAGCCAATGATGAGAATTTGGAAGCTGTGCCACTGCTGGCAGAGCTGCTGCTCTCCAAGCAGAGATTTGTTTTACAGAGATTTCAGAAAATGCAGGTTTCAGTTTCTCAGCACCTCGCTCAGAGGAGGCTGAATGCCCTGAAGAAAAAGTGAGCAAATTTAGGGCAACAGGCACTGTTTCCTTTAAGGAAGTGTGGGTGGGTGAGGTGGTTCAGGGATAAAATTTTAGCTATAAGGGTAAAATCAGTTGATTTATACCCAGCCTAGCTCTGAAATGACTCAGTGTGTCTGAGATGACACTGGAACTGGACAAACCAGACCACTCAATCTACCCCAGGGATATTATTTGGAAAGACATAATAGAATTGCTTTGATTTTCACATGATGACCCCAAACTGAGCTATTTGGCTCTACAACCTGAACAAAACATTATTTATGAGTCAATAGAAGTAATTTGTACACATATAATATAGAAGTGACCAAACACCAGCCCATAAATGCTTGAAACAACAAAAATCTGCAGGCAAAAGATATATGGGCCTTAGATATAAAAATTATAGGCTGTAGAGAAAAATAAGATTTATCACTCTACATTCCATTTAACTGATTTGAGTAACATATAATATTACAGAAATTTCTATAGCTTTGTATGGTGTGGAAAATTTTCCAGTCTAGATTAATTACTGATAACACAAGTGCCACTCCAGCAAGGACTAATGATCCATTCAGTCCCACCACTTCAGAGGAGGCGAGAATGGATTTTTTTATTTTTATTTTTTTACAGAAGAAAATTAACTTCTCCTCCCACAATACATATACTGCTGCAGCAGGAAGGTAGAGGAGAGTTCCATTCAGATCTCTTCTGGTGAGTGATTAAAGTCTAAAGCAGGAGAGATGGAGCTCTTCAAACAGACACCTGACTTAACACAGCTAATATACTCCCTATGTCCCACTTGTGTTCATGTTTCCAGAAAATTTTCTAGACATGGGCCACTAAAGGTAAAATATAATTCCATAGCATGCCCTAATTTTTCTTAAAAAAAATTACTCATAGCAAGCTTTTGTTTCCCTTATTCTGAGTTTGTTCTCCTGCACTTCTCAGTCTGGTGCAGAGCACTGACAGAGCTCCTTGCAGAATTTTACCTCAGAAAATGTAAAAACCTAACCCCACATTTATTAAGACTGAGGCAAAATCACAATTTTGACAATGTCAAAACTTTGGCTGAGAATGTTTACAGCAAACAGAAACTGCCTCTGGCCAGAGCTGTTGTAAAATAGAAACAGGAGGATGCAAAATGGAATAACCCAAGTAGGAATTAGTGGCATCTGCATGGATTGATACATTATCAGTGGTTTGTGTAAAACCATGAACAGCTTCCCATGATATTCTCTGGAGCCTTCTGTACTGGAGTGAGGCTCCATCAGCTCAGCACAGCCTGAGCCTGTTGGTCACAGCTGGGGCACACAAGGGAACACCAATTTTAAAGGTAGCCACAGCCTACAGAAATAGAATCAGAATCATGATTAAAGCACACACTCACACTGGTCAATGATGACTTTCTCCATGTTTTCCTTCAGCTGGTTTGTGGAGTGCAGGCGTTTCACTGTGCTGTGCAACTTCTTCTCTTGCTCAGACAGTTTCTTACGTAACCTAAATATTTCTGCTTTCATTCCTTCATCCTAAATTGAGAGAAGAAAGTCAGATATTAAACTACTAGCTATAAGTACTTCCTACATTGGGAATTGCTCAATACTTTTGGACAAGTACCCTCAAGCTTCCTTGGAGTACCAATAACTCAGAGGAGGGGAGCACCACCACTGACTCCTGTCCTTGCTCCTTTACATCCCCCATGACATGAGATTCTGTGATACAACTACAGTTCTTAAATGGAATTTAGTGTAAGTAATATTTTTATTAGACTGAGGCAAATCTATTAGACTGGTGCCTGTTTTTGTTCTGAACTAGAAAAGATAAGGAAGGCCAGTGCCAAGGGATCAGTGCCCTGGCTGCCAGGTTCAGAATTCCAGCCTCCTCCTTGTGCTCTGTTAATGGCTGAACCTCTGTCACAGGGCTAAAAGGCACTGGGACAGTTTAATTGCAAAATTATTTGACAGCATCATTATTAAGGTTCAGTTTTCACCACCAATCCCAACAAAGTTCTGGTCAGTGACTTGTAAAACAGGACTGTGAAAAGCCCTGGCACATCTGGCAGTGTCACTGACTTGGGTCTTTGTGTAGATTTAAGCTTGGACTTTTTTTTTTCTTATTGTACCACTTGTTAAGTAATAAAACTTCTAGAATTTTCCCCCACTATTTATCTCTGTAGAAGAACTGATTACTCCCAGCTCCTGTGGAGCTGCAGAGAAGACACTGAATACTCAGTTTTTTAGAACCCAAACTTCAACAGAGAGAGATTCTTTCATAATCTGCATTTAAGACATCAGGAGCAATCTAATATCCTTAAGATCAGGGGGTGTTAGATAAGAAACTCCAGAAAAAATTCCATTAGGCTCTAATTAGGTGCATCCTATGAATTCAGACCCCCACGCACATTAAGATCAGGCTTGCAGAAGTGACTGGTCCAAACAAGGTTCAGATCAGTGACAGGAAAGCAGGAGATGCATCCTCCCCCACATCCTGAAAGCCCTGTGTGGGTGAGAGATGTTCAATCCCTGCAATCCAGGCCAGCATGGAGCTGTCTGCATGGATTACACACATGAGGATAAAAATGGAAGTACACACTCTTGCCAAAGCTTCCCAAATCTGGAGCTGAAACATCAGTGAATGTATCAGACAGCAAACTTCACTCCCACTGCTTTTGTGATTTCATATATTTAAGGATGCTAAAAAATATCACTAAAAATGTTACAAAATTATATAGAAATGTTTGTTTTCCCAAAGTTTGAGGTTTTTTTTTTTTCAGAAATATCCTGCTTCCCTTAATAAACACATACAAAAACCTCAGTGAAATCACTTCAGACTTATTTTAAAGCCAGGGTTTGAAACAGTTTCAATGCTGAGTGGTGGTATTCTGACAGCAGAGATATTTCATTCCTCATTTAGTTTACTTTTATGCATTTGCATAGTGCAATCCTTTTTAGTTAAAGTGTTATAAAACATGTCTTGGGGTTTTGTCACACTTTTACAAAAGCTTCTTCTTTTAGCACTTTGGCACCAAGAACATAAAAGGAAATGTAGCTGAGATTACATCAAAGTTGCTGATGTTTCTCTTCTTACCAATACACACAGAATCAAATTGAATTTGGTTCAAGTAACATGAAGCCCAAACCTTTTGTTACTGAAGTACAGCATTTGCCACCTCCCTGGATTTCCTAAATTTCATGTAACATGATTAGATATTCCATTTTTATTACAGGGTATGTTGTAAATGAACACCTGGCCATCCAACATCACCAGGACATACTCAGCCCTACACTAAATCCATGTGTCTGGAGACTGGGGGCATGATTCTCCAAAGATTCTCCCAAATACATCTTAGTTACATCTGTAACTGCTGCATCTTCCTGGAGACATTCCCAAAGTCCAAAAAAACCACCCCAAACCCCCAGGGAAAGATGAAGCCCAGCAGTACCTGAATGCCCTGAGCAGTACCATGAGCAGCTTTCAGGGGAAGAGAAACTCTCCAGAGAAGCTTCAGGGAACGTGCAGCTTCTTCCAAAATCTGCTGTACTGTGTGAGTGCTTGTGGAAAAGCCATGCAGGGATGCTTGTTCTGGTACCTGTATCACAGGATTAGAGACATTTTATTTTTTATACTTAAACCATTATGAAAATGTAATCTTAATTAATGGGTTTAATCCAGCTGGTGTGATTTCATATTTAAGATAATGTACACAGCCATTGTGTGCCATAAAAACTAATCTGTTAGTTAACAAAGGCTGCTGAATTATGTATTATCTGAGAATTTCAGTGAGGGAGGGGATTTATCCTAATCAATAACCATGATTAACAATAGATTTTATTTAGTAGATTTGCTATGCCACATGGTAACACTTGGCAACTGTCTTCTTTCTTCATTTGCATTTTGTGTCATGTTATTTGAAAGTCAATGATTAGAGACATCAATTTAAGCAATATAGATGTTTCTTCCTTAGCAGACCCTTTAAACTGTTCCATTTAATGCTAAAATCACTATCAGGGTACACATAAAATGTTTTCCTCTGCTGACAGATGAGAAACCAAATGGAAGAAATGCATAAATGTGAAATAAAGGAGGGAAAGAATGTGAGGGGATCAAATGAATTACCAAAGCAATGGTGCTACAGAAGGGAGGAGGGTAATGAAAAAAGAGCATTTGCAGTTCCTGCCCCATGCAGGATACAATCTGAGTATTTATTTAGCATTGTTATCAAACCAGAATCCTCCTGTCACATAAAATATCCCATTTGCTAAGTAGTTGGAAACTTCAGTGATGTAAAGCTTGATAGAAAACCACACATTGTGGAACTTACTGCTTTTATCTGTACACCAAGAAAACAAGTTTAAAACTTAGAGAGATTACTTTTTCAGTCATTATCAGTATGTTAACTAGGTCATTGGGAAATATATGATACTTCAGAGAGTCTTAAGTGTCATTCAGGCATCATTTGACTGCGTGAGCACACATGTGATACCACAAAAAGAATTTCAGAATTGTTGCAGACTGCACCTTCAACAGCTTCACTAATTATAACTGCAAAAATAAGTAGCACGAATTTATCCCTGCAGTTAAGACCTTCTGTTTTCTGAAGAGCAGTAAGCATGGTTTTTACAGCATTTATATTATCATAAAATCATAGGGGTGAAAAGGACCTTCATTAGATACTTGGTTTCCTTTCCCTCTCCAAGGCAGGAAAGCATTACATGAAAATTTTTAAACATTGGCATAATCTATCCTCAAAATTGCCTCCAGTGTCTCTGAGCACCCTCCATGCCAGTGGTTCATTATTTCTGCCACTGGCTGCTGTTTTCCATGCCTGATCCAGGCCCTTCCTGCTGGGGTTTAAGTTTCTTAGTTCCTTATTAGATCCACAGATGTGCACAGATTGTTCCTTCCCTTTAATTGAAGCTTGCAGGCAAATGTATCTTTTCAAACCACCCCAAATACGCCATCATTAACTGTGTCCAAAATTAATATTACATAAGAGAAAATTAGCAGAAGAAAACACTAAATAGTTCTCCTATTCTAGACAAAAAGGACTGAGGTTATTCAAGACAAAATAAACATTTTCTTGGTGAAGCATCCTTAAGAGTGCAGCAAGAGCACCAAGAGTGCTAACACTGTCAGAAAGAAGAAAGGATGATACACTGAGTCCTAGAAGACAGTATTTGATCATTAATGAAATATTCAAGGTTTTGGACTAGCTTATGATATTGTTAAATGTTCACCTGATAACCAGGAAGTGGAAAAATTACAAAAAATCTTCCCTGAAATATGAATGTAATATGAAACAAGCCTCATCAGCACACATTAATCATTAATGTAGTTATAACCAGGTGTTACTAAAAGGCTGAATTCAGCTAAGAGAACATTATCAGCTCTGTATCAAATTTCTTTTAAATGTCTCGTATTTCCTAGGTTTATCTCAAGCCTTCATTGAAAATCCTAATTATTTTTAATCCTAATCCTTCATGAAAATCCTAATTATTTTTATTCTTAAGTTACTTTTACACACCCCTAGTTTAAACCCTCTCTACAGCATTTTAGATTTTTACCTGGGGTTTTCTGCTGCTGCTTTTGCTTGGCTTTTTTTATCATTTCCAGCACTACAAACACCAATTTCCATAGCAAAACCAAGCAGTTTTACCTCATTTAAAGCCAAAACTGAAAGGGAGATTGTTCAAAGGCCTAGAATTAACTACCTCAGAATCACACTGAGTCTATCTAGATGATGACTGTGCCAAGCTTGAGGCACCCTCAGTCATTCAGTCAATTCCTCCCTTCTCAGCATTCTGCGCCTCTGGGTAAAACCCACCCTGCTTTGGAGGATGTCAGTGCCCACCTTTACTCCAGGCTCCTGCAGCTTGGTGCCAGTGAGCTCTCTGAGAGCCATCTCCATGTGTGCCAGCACCTGCTGCCCCTCTGAGATCTGTTTCCTCAGGGCATCGTAGTCCTCGATGAGGCCCAGGACGTGCCGGCCGTTCCTGTCCGCCCACATCCGATGGCCGGGCACCAGGCGCGGGGTGCACGGCCTGCTGGAGCCCGACGTGCTGCTGCACAGGGAGGCACTGTCCACCTCAGGGGCTGCCTCGGTGCCTGGGACACAAAAAGCAGGTTGTTTTTTATCCTTATGCAAAAAAAAAAAAAAAAAAGTAATTAATTTGCGCTTGAGTGCTGTTAAACGGGGCTGGGTGTACCTGGTTTCTCTGCTGAAATGCAGCGACCGTTCTGCTGCTTCTGCAGCTCGCCAATGTTCCTCCTGGCAGCAGGGCAGCAGAGATTTTCTACATATAAAAAGGGAGAAGGAAAGCTGTATTATTACATTTAAAAAACCCTCCCAGCTCTTCTTTTATTGCTGACTTGGCCTCTGGAAGCAGGGAAAAGCAGCTGATTTTTCTAGTGGCATGCCATGGATCTTCCATTTACCCACTTTTATACCTGGGCATCCATCCAAATTCTAGGTATCTCCCAAAATCAAGTCATAGTTAAAAAATCTAAAATACATCCTGATGAGCATATTTTATTAACAAATAAAAGCTTCCCATTAACTCCACAAGAAGTAGGACACTTTTCTCAGCTGCACCAGACTAAATATTATCTCTATATTTCTCCTTCAGAACTTTCACATTCCCTAAGCAACTATGAGAAAAGCACATCTAAAAACTCAGCTGCTGACATTCCAAGGAATCTTTCTGGTCCATGTGGCTTCATCTGGATGTATGGAAAGCTGTTACTGTACAGAGCACTTGAAGGAGGAAGATTCTCGTGCCCTCTGTATCCCATGTACATCAATATTGGAACAATAACCTAACCCTGGCTGTAAACATTACACTTCCCTTTATTTGCTAAAACAGCGTCACTTAACAGTGATTGAAATAAAGGTAAAATATTCCTCAAGGGCAAAGAGGGGACAACTGATTTATCCAGAGCCCACTTAGTGCACTTATTGATCATTCTTGAGTAATACACACTCACCCTTAGCAAACACTACAGAGCTCAGCAGTGAAAAAAGAACCCCAGGTAAGCAAAATTTATGGCAATTTACTGCAGGCATCCTCCCATCCCAGATGCTTTGCTTGGATGCAAAGGAAGCACCAGCTGCTCTAGGACAGTGCAGTGTGCACTTCACACTCTGCTCTAACAGCAGAGGGATTTGAGGAGAGCTGCTGTTGTTTGAGGCTGTAAGAGGCACAGGTTCTGCAGTAGCCAAAGCACACAGAGCACAGTACCATCCAGTGCTGCACAGGGCTGAGGGCCTGCCTTCAGCAGACACTTGATATTAACAGCTGACACTGGGCCCTCTTCCTCTCTCTTCCCTTTGGAAAGCTGCTCTTCTAATTTTTCATGCAAAGACTTGTTGGTGTCTATGCTCCTCTCCAGCTGCACTCTCAGGCCTTGGATTTCAGCCAGCAGTTCGTGTAAATCGAGTGGATTTTTCTGATCTTTCTGGAATTCTTCTGAGGTATCACATCTGGGATCTGAGACAATTTCAAAAGAAACACTCAAACATATCTAACAATTAAAATAACATTACCCACCAGAACACTCAGCAAGTAAGTTATAGCCAGTGCTATCCTCAATATTAAGAATTAACTACAAATAGCATTAAGATAATGGTTTGACAAAAAAAAGCATGTCTTAATTGCTTCTACCCTTGAAAGATTTAAAGGGCTGGCTGAATTTTTTTTTTTTACTTTGTCCATAAAAGCTACTATGTCTCATGCCAAAAGCTAAAAAAATAGATAAAAAGAGAATGAAGAGGATTTACAAAATGTGAAGTGCAGTAATGCACAGTCTGGGGAAAGGAAAAGGAATGGGGAACATCAGTGTGGAGGAGGGACAGAGTAGAACAGGGAATTTAATTTTATACATCGAAGGAAAAAGAAAACAGTGATCACCTGGCAACCAGAGGAACAAATCTGAACCTGAGAAAAGCAAGGGCTATGTTTGCCTTCTCACAGACAGAGATCAGTACACAAACAACCCCTGCTGAAATCCAACAGTTCAGGGTGTTCTCCAGACAGTGGGAAGGGGCTCAGCTGCATGAGGAGGGTGCTGCCCCTCCCTAATGACTCCAGGAGTTCTGCAAGGAGAATCCCTTCCACCCTGAGCCTCGTGCCTACAGGGCTCTTCTGCTGCAGCCAGGCAGCAAAACCAGTGGCTGCAGGGCATAACACTTGGAGCAGCAGGGAGAAAAGATCAACTTTTAAGAACTTCCAGTGGGAAGTTTGCTGGATGTGGTAAGGGCTTTTCAGCAATGAACAGCATCCCACTCTTTACCTCAGCACATCAACAGCTATGTGGTGGCACAGCTTCCTTCCAAGGGAGAAAAAGAGCTCTATAGTGAGCTATAGTCCTCCTCTCACCTTTACTGAGAGCAAATGGACATGAAATTATTAAACACCTAATTCAGAAAGCAATGCCAACACTTCTGCCAGCCCAAGAGAGAAGCTTCCCCCCCCCCCCACTTCAGCCAAGAAAAAGAAGAAGCTACCTGGGTAAGCAGCAGGATTTTAGAATACAAGTAAACAGCTAAGATGCCCAGAAACTCATCCAGCCTAAGCCACTAAGTTTTCAATTCTGATTTTAGCTTAGCTAGAAAGATAAAGGAAACTTGGGGGTGTCTAGTCAGCATCTAACACACCTCAGGCCTGCAGTCACTCCGAGGAGAAAGCAGCTGAGCAGCAGGTTGTCAGTTCTGCTTGCAGAGCAGACACAAGCACAAGCAAAGGAACAGTGACCCTCCTGGCCTTTAACAAGAGCATGTCCAGAGGGAGGAGGTACAAGGGCAAAGGGCACAGAGACAGCTGTGCATTTATACCTGTCCCCTTCCTTCTTGCTTCTTCCAGCTTCTCATAAACCTTGATCTCAGTCCGCAGCGACTGCAGCAACTTCTCATTCTCAGAGATCTGATGCTGCTTTACATTAATTTCTGTTTGCAACCTGTTAAGTCCCAATAAACAGCTGAATTAAATTCTGATTTTTTTTTTTTTGCAAAATCTAAAATCCATTCCTCTTTCCCTCCATAATTCTTCCCTTGCCTTTTGAATATATCCATGCCCCTCATTAATGTTAATGGCTGTGGCTAAACACATGCCTGTCACACTGAGAACTTCTCTAAATGAATGTTTAAACGTGGACACAATCAATACCTGTTCAGTTCATTGAGACTGCTGTAAATTTGACACGTCAGGTATCTGATTTCATCTTCCTTTTGGCAAATTTGCTTTTGCAACTTTTCATTTTCTTTCTTCATGCATTCATGGTCCTCATGAAGATGCTCAATGATTGCATTCTTCTTAGAAAGGGATTCTCTTAACTTTTCATTTTCCTTTTGTTTATCTGAAACAAGAAGAAACACAAGGTATCTGCAATGCCCACAATGCACTAAGGCTATGATTTTTAACTAAATCAGCTTTTTCAGAGACTATCCAGCTGCTACTCCATTATTGCTAATCCCAGCTTGAATGCTTATGGTTGAGCATGGAATTTCAGGGGTGCAAAGAATGGTTAAGTCAATTTAATGAGTGGACTGTGAATATTTTATTGTTTTCTGATCTGGGATGAGTTGCAGGCTACTCTGTAAAGAACAGTTTACATTTTTACCTCTAGATCCTTTTGCTAGCATTGCATTCAGAACTTGATTTTGCTTCCTCAGGAAATGTATTTCAGAAGTCAGGGAATTATGCTGCTCTGAGCCATGGATAAAAATGTTTGCAGAACCTATAAATATATACATAAAAGATGATTTATGAGTCATCTCTAGGTCATTAAAGATTAAACTTTCCAGACAAGAACAATTTAAAAAATTGCAGAAAAACATGCTATAAAAGCTATTTCTCCCCTATATATTTGAAGGTTATCACTACAGGCTAAAAGGCAGCTAAGGTTAATGCCAAGTAATCCAAAGCCCTATGCAGCACAAGTGCCTCTCATTGCTGGGCAACCATTACTAAAATTGCAGAATTATCCCTGGCAGTCTTTACCTATCAGCTAAAATCCCAACAGGACAAAATGCAGGAGTATTTTGTGACATTGCTATGATTTGAAAAGAAAACTGTAGAAGGGTTTACCACGTATTTTAGTCTTGCTCTGTTCATACTCCATTGTATTTAGTGAGAGAACAATGGGATTCTACCAGCTAATCCACAGGGGTTAATGCAGGGAGGCTTGTAAATAGTCTGGGGAGAGATCTCTTACCACAGGCAAGAGCATAAGGCTGGAGTCACTGCCTTGGCCTCAGATTACAAACTCAGAGCCCATTTATGATCACAGGGATGAAGATTTATCCCTCTTAAATCCATGTTTCTAACATTTAGATAAATAAGCCAGTCTTGATCAGTCATCAGCAGCCATGGGGAGGAACAGGCCCCTCCAGAGCCCAGCTCAGCCTGTGTCCCCTCTCCTCACATCCCTGAGGATGAGACCCCCTGGCCTCCAAGGGCTGGATTTCCCTCCAGTGCCTCCACGAGAAGCTCTGGGTAACTGGCACGAATTAAATGTCTGACTTTGACAAACATAAGGGTGATGAATCCTGCTCTGAGGATCTTATTGCACTAGGTAAATGAATCTAAGTGCTAAATCCTGTATCCAGCCAGTTAAACCCCAGCCCAGGCAATCCTCAATGCACTGCACTGGTGCTAATCATTCCCAGTGATGTGCACTGGTGCAGCACAGCCTGCAAAGTGCCACATCCCACTCTCAAGGTGCTGCCTCTGAAATGCAGGTCAAGGCATTGTTATTGCCCTTTGTAACCTTCTCATGGTCAGTAAAACACTTCAGGACCCACCAGAATCAAAAGCACTTTTCAGCTGATTGGTTATCCCAGTGTCTCCCACAATTTAAAGCCTGAGAGAAGTACATAAGTGTCAACTATTTGGTTAATAGAGAAATAACCAGCTGGCAAAAAAATTAGCTGAATGCGTGAGGAGGATGCCTTTCAGCTCTGGCAGTTCAATTCAATTTGATGTGCTGCACTTCCTCTGAGTAATCTCATTTTATTGTAATCCCAATTGAAGCTTTTACCCACTACCTAACTGGGATGTAGTGTGCCATGATATGAACCTCTTGTCACTGCTGAAAGACTCAAAGGCTCTGGAAGCCTGGCACTAATGGCATTTTACTATCTATATGTTAAAGAGTTGAGGCAGCTATGTGAACTCAAAAGGCTTTCTCCTTTCAGACTGTAACAAAGCAATCCAAGTTGAAATGGCAAGGCTTGATGGTCTCATCTTGATTCTAATTTAATTTATTGCCCATCACCCAGCTTTATCCTGTTTGAAAAGTTATGCTATTGCAGTTCTACTGAAAGGCTTTAGAATATAACTATTGGTTATCTTACTTAATAAGGGATAATGTAGAGCCAGTGGTAACAGGGCCACAATCCCACAGTTTGACCCACTATTGAGACTGCTACTTCTGTGCAGAGCCCTGCTGACATCAATTACTCTCTCCACAGAGGCAAAGGTCCATCTATCCAGAGGAAAGTGGAGCATCAGGGCCCACAGTTGCAATACACTTGAGTTTTCATTCTGTTTTGTGCTGAAAAAGTGAGTGCTAAGGAAGCATATCTTGAAGGTTTCAAAGGAAACACTGACTGAAAGAAAGGAACTATTGAAAATCACAGCAATGGGGAAGGAGATATTCACTCCCAGGGAAAGAAAAAAACAAATGGCATTCAAAAGCTGAAAAGAAATGTGAGGAGAAACATCAGCTACTTGTGGGTTAAAAAAAGCAAACAAACCCCCTTTTAATGTTAACTGCTGTTAAGAACATTTGAAACCCAGGACACTCAAAATTAAATCTTTGATTTTATTTTGAAGCCTAACATGTGATACTATTGAAGCAATTATTTTACTTCTACTTGCACTGCAAGCCTCAGCTCTACAGGAATGATGTAGTCATTACCAGCATTTGAGTCATTTATAGGATACTGGAAGCCCAGAGGCATTTAAATACTTAAAGAATCTAAATATTAAAAATAACACGGCAAGAACAGTAGGCAGATATGTGTATATACATCCATACAATATTTATCAGACAAGAATAAATCTATGCAATAACTTCTGTTGAACAAACAATTCAATATCATGAGTTTAGCAGGTTGCCATAAACAATGAAGTATGTTACAACTTGGCCTTGTGTTTTAAAGGAAAACAAACTAAGGACATTCAGTTAAAAGCAAAAATGTTGAATGCAAGTCACAGAATGGCTTGGGTTGGAAGGGACCTTAATGTTCAATTAGTTCCACCCCCTTTCATGGCAGGGACACCTCCCACTGTCCCAGGCTGCTCCCAGCCCTGTCCAGCCTGGCCTTGGGCACTGCCAGGGATCCAGGGGCAGCCACAGCTGCTCTGGGCACCTGTGCCAGGGGCTCCCCATCCTCACAGGGAACAATTCCTTCCTGATATCCCATCATAACCTGCCCTCCTTCAGCTTAAGGCCATTCCCACATGCCCTTGGGAATCCTCTCAGCTTCACTTCAGGATTTCTTTTTACACCAAAAGTCAAAGGAAGCTCATCTATCAGGGAAAAGGAGCATCACTAGCAAGAGAGAATGTGCATATCTGATAGCATGAAAGAGAACTTTGGTACAGAGAGAAACAAGAACTGAAAGAACACAGTGACAAAAAGGAGCTGCTCTAACAGGTAGCTGCTTTTTTCCTTTACTTTTCCAAATTTCTCCTGTACTCATTGGTAGATGTGCTAAGGCAACAAGAAGACAGATGGAAGGCATAAGACAGTTTATAAAGAAAATATACTTTCACTGCATTAATGGATGCCCTTGCCAGAATCTTTATGAAGCTGTAAAAGAGTTGGAAGTGTTTCAGTGTGGTTATTTCACGAGCACAGAATGCCTTTCCAGCAGTGTAAATACTTCACGAATGAAATGGATGCTTTTTATCCACCTTTCCATCACTGTAAATTATCCCTGAAAGCAAACTGCCATGTGCAGGTTGCCTCCATTTAAACAACAGAAATGGATCATGGGGATGATGTAAAACATAATGAATCTAATGTCAATACCAGTGGAACTGAGGAAAAGGAAAGTATGTCTGTATTTATTACGTGCTTCCAGTCTGAGTAATATTGCATATTAATCAATTTTCCTATGGGGGAAAAGGTGGGAAGGAAAGAGAAGCAAAGTGTAGAAAAATACAGGGATGGGGTGCTTCAAAAGATGCTCCAAAAGCATCTTTAGTGAAAGCTGGCTACTTGTGAAAAGTTTTAATTCCACCTCAGATCTTGGCTTTCAGAGATGCTGAACACCAGCAACAGAGAACAGTGGCTCCACACCTTTCCAGTGGCATTTGATCCCTCAGGCTCTCAGCAGGAAAGATGGATTCAGTTTCTCATTAAATGAATTCTTACCTTGATCTAGTTCCTTGTCTGTTACTTGTCTCTCAAGCTGCTTCCTCAGTCTCTCATTAGTTTTTATGGAATATTCTAAACGCTGTCTCAGGATTCTAATTTCTTGCAGATGCTCCATTAATAACTCTAAATAAAGCAAGAGACCACTTCTTATTTAGAGCAGATGATTGTATTCTTTTACACTATGTACTCTTGTCAAATCTAATGGGTGTTAATCCTAAAAGATGACACAGAGCTGGCAGATACTGAATATCTGACTGCACAGCACTCTTCCTATACAGTGCTCAAACCATGCATTCAGTGACAACTCCTACTCTACATTCTAACTTAAACAATGGTCCAGAGTTTTAAGGCTCTTCAGATTTCTTCTTCTTACAAAATTGGAATAGATAACAATTTTATCTACTTAAACATTCCCTGTGCTGAGGAAAGAATGCAAAGGTAGGCAATGCAGCTCCACATTCTGGCTCGACACACCACCAGCACACATTTTTCTTTACAACAATAGGAAGCTCCCAGAGTAACTCAGAGAGAAATTTGACTTTGAGTTACACAATGCACTCCACAGTAAAGAAATCTGTTGTATCAAGTTTCATTACTGTACCTTTTCCTTCTTGCTTTGCTATTCTACAATTTTTCTTCCATTGGCTGCAAGTTTCATCCTTCCTCAGGAGCCACTCTGTTCTACCTGTCAGCGTGTGATGTGTCAGTTTATCCATGTCACACACTCCTGGTTTACTCTGCAATATTTCTCCCTGAACAGGATGTGCCAGCTCAGCTATTAAATTTTCATTGCTGCCAATATAGTACTGCAAGCATCACTTGTGTTTAGTGGAACTATCCAGGTCAAACATGACACCACTTATTAATTATGCAGCACTTAACAATTCTCAAGGAAACACAGCACTGGCTTCTATAAAATTGGAAAATCTCTCCTTTTCCACATAATAATCTCTTGACAATTGTCTATTTTCACCTTATAACTTGTCTATTTAAAGAGTGTCTGGAGCAATGTAAAAGCTGGTAGCTTAAAACAACAAGGACACAAACTAACACACTTTATACTGCCTCAAAAAGAATAATTCAGATGGTTGCCATCTCTGTGTGTCTCATCACTGAAACTGCAACGATTATTCAAGGAACTGGAAAGCTGAGGTAGACAAACATTCTTCATTATTTCTTAATTAGTTCCCTTGTGTGTTATTTATCAGCTTTTCCCAATATCCAGCAAATCTTCCATGGGAAAAACATTACCTGGAGGAAACTTGCTTGGCAGAAGTGGCATTGTGCTGTGCTGGCCCTCCAGGTCATGCCTGTGCTCAGGTGAGCCAAGAGGAGACTTCTCTGACAAATCAAAGTCAGATGAGCTGTGAAGAGCAGATGGCACAGGAGACTCATCCTGAAGATGCTGGTACATGGTGGCATTCTTCTCATTATTCCTTTGGTGCCAAATGAAATGGTTTAAAATATAAAAGTTATTCAATGACTTTGGAAAGCAAACAGAGGATGCCAAATTTACATGGATTTACAGGTAAATTTATGCAACAGGGCATGAAAAGCCTCTGCACACCAGAGGCTGTATCAAGACTGAAATTCAGAGCTCATTGAATTCAGCAGGAATAGTCACTGGCCCTCCAGCCTACTTTGTATTTTGCAGCACCAGGCAGTCACCTTTGTGTTCAGAGGACCTCAAGCTGCCTTGAACAGGGAGCTGAGCATTTCTGTAGCACAGAAGAATCCCAAGCTGGCAGGAAACCAACAAACACAGCACAACAACACCTGCACTCTTCACCTTCAGCATCAAGGTGCTGTGACAATGAACTTCAGCAGTGCTGCACTGGAGTGACCCTGAGCCAGCCCCAAGGGCATGGGGACACAAGGGAGGGACTGTCCCCCCTGGCACCTGCACCAGGGTAATGTCTCAGCATGCACCACAGTGGAGTGTGGACATGGTTATTTTTGTTCATGAAAAGAACAATCCTGGTGGTACACTGCTTCTCTTTCAGCATCTCACCTGCTTGGTGAGAAGTGGAGAAAAAAGCTTTAATCTGTTTTCAATGGGTGTTTTATTAACAAAATAGATATTAACAAGCAAAGCCCTGCCAAACAGCTAAACATGCTACAAAACATACAGTATCCTTATCAACTCATGAAAAAATATACATTTTTGCTGAACATTCAGTTGCACTCTTACCTTTGAGCTAACTCATAGAGTATAGTGACTTCTGTACCTATTGATTCCCCTGTAAAGCAGAAACAGCTAATTAAAAACACATACTGAGAATTACCATTTTTCCCCCTCCATCTTACTTGGTTTAAATACAGAGTGGTAAATTAATGAGAAATTAGAGGAGTCAACAGATACTAGCACACTTTGAATTAGTGTCAAATGCTGTACATGACCAAAACCATTTATAGCCCAGCAACAAAGTAATAGCTTTGCTCTGAAACTCACAAAAAAATTATCAGGGACCACAGGTGCCAGATTTTACAGCCTTGGTGTTTTAATTAGCATATCTATTTGAAATAATTGTGCTACATGGCAAAAGGATTACAGGCACACATTGGTACATCTTCAATAACATTTATATAAAAGAAATTCCATTGCACTTGGATTTTTTTGTGCTTGTTTTGGAATCAAGCTAACCAGTCATCCTTAATGAAGAAGCACATACAGGATTTTGCCTGCAACATTCTCTGTGGAATTGTGTGTGAGCACAGGCACAATTCAGTGCAGGAGATGTGGACTCAGACTCTAATTTGAATAAAGAAATAAGAGCTTGGTGGTGTCACCTTGGCTCCCCCTATTTTAAAATTTTTGTGCAATTAAGCAAAAGTGGCAGGGAAGAGTTGCACAGCTGAAATTTCAGGGGAATGAACTGAAGGTCAGGATGGAAATGCAGAGACAGACAGCTGCTCGTGCTTCTTCTTTACAGTCAATTCTTAGTACCCTGGATGTTCTTTACAACCCTACAAACATCATTTTACTTTAATGTGTGATTCAATGCAGCACCATTGTGTTAGATATATTGAATTGTCTCAGTTGTCAGTGACTTTTCATAGTATATAGGATACCATCTGTTGGTTTAAAGGCATTTAATGTTTATTCACTACAGTCTTCTCATTTGCAATGCAAGGAAACTCTGTAGCCACCGAAATCGTTGAATACACTCAATCTTTTATTACCCTGCTATGACACAAGGCTGTAATACCTTTTTTCTCATACACAGCTGCTTTATATGAGCAATCAAAAGTGCAACATCCTGCCAGGATCTGCAGTGAAAGCAGAACACAGATCATGCTATGGCTGGGCCAAGGCAGCTCCAGAGCAGTTCCAGGAGCATGGGAGGCTCAGGGCCCCATCCCAGGCACCTCAAGTGTTTTGCTCCTGCAGCTGACATCTGTGAAGGATTGCTGGTTCTTTGGGTCAGCAAGAGCAGCACTTGTGACACCAGGAAAAGGTCTTGCTTTCTGTTCCTCACAACAGCATCCCTTTTCCATCACTTTCCTGATAACTTTCTCCAAACTACAGACTGAACGCAGTATGCAGGTTATACTCTTCCTTCAAGTACCAAATGTCAACTGTGATGCTCATTTTCCAAAACATGGTTGTATTTTCATTTCTCCATCAGCCAGACTAGCAGGCAGAAAGATGCAAGTCCCTTAGGAAAATCATGTTATAATTTAGGTTGGAAAAGACATCTTAGATCATTGAGTTCAACTGTTACCCCAGCACTGCCAGGCCCAGCACTAACTTATGTCCCCAGGTGTCTTCAACAGTTCCCTGAAACAGGAAACCCTGCAGCTATGTGTAACAAGACTTTTATATAACCACTATTTTTTTGGCAGTTAGAATATGCTTGTGTTAATATGACCCCAAACAGTAGGTGTCAATAAAGAGTACAGATACAAAAATAAAATCCAGGCAAGGAGCAATAGCCACAAAGTAAAACACAAGAAGTTCCACCACAACATGAGGAAGAATTTCTTTACACTGAGGGTGGAACAGGTGTCCAAAGGAGGGTGTGGAGTCTCTTCTGGAGACATTCCAAATCCACCTGGACACATTCCTGTCTCACCTGTTCCAGGGACTTGGACTGGATGATCTCCAGAGGTCCCTTCCAATTCTGTGATTCTTTGTGATTCTTGTTAGATCATAAAAATTTTACCTTTCACGACAGTCCTCCCCAATGAAGAGGGCAAGATATTGAGATATTAAGGATGGGATATTAAGAAAAAATTCTTCCCTGTGAGGGTGCTGAGGCCCTGGCACGGGGTGCCCAGAGAAGCTGTGGCTGCCCCTGGATCCACCTTAAAGCAACCAACAGCAAAGAAGGCTTCCTTCCACCAACAACCAAACAAAATCCTTTCCATTTCAAGGGTGTTCATCTATCTGACAACAAGCACAAAATATTGCTGCTCACCGTAGAGGAACTTCATTTCCAGTTTCTCAAAGAGCAGCACACTTTGGCTCAGCTGCTCACGGAAACCTTCAGCAACGTCACAATCAACATCACTGGCCTGGAGCAGCTCCTCAAAGGCCTTCACCAGGCTGGTGAGGTGCTCGTGGTAGGTGGCACAGCCACAGCGGATCTCCTTGATTTGCTGGCATTGGAAGGACAGCTCCCGCACTTGTGAATGAACTAACGAATCATATCTGAGAAAATGAAATTAGCTGTAAAGAGTGCTGGCCATAAATGACATTTAAACATAAATAACACGGGAATTAAACTTATATTCCTAAACTATCGTTTTATGCGGCTCAATTTGCTTTTAAAATGCTTTTAACAGCCACAATGAGAGATGTATTGTCTCTGCTTGTTGAGTTTGGTATTTAGAGATCATTCTCCTTCACTTAACTGCATCATTTATAAAATGAGACAAAACTAATGGGATGACTTGATGGCCTGCTTGGAAAGAACATGGATGGCAGCAGAGGTGCCAAATTAAACTAAATAAGATTGAATACATGTAAATAATTTTTAACAATACACATATTTAACAATACATATATTTTTAACAATACATATATTGGGGATTTTTTTTTTGGTTTGGTGTTTTGTGGTTTTCTTAACTCCCTATGGAAGCAGACAACTGTCCCTTCTCTGAAACTTTATGTATTTCCTGTCAAAACCACAGTATTGGACTTTATAAACTGATGGGTTTCACCAAGTCTGAAATTCTCCATATCTCTGCATGTGTATTGCAAGAAACAATGACAACCACTGTGCTGCCCAAACTCCTGTACTCCACAAGCCTGGGTATAAATTTTAACTCAGATCAATTGCATTTATTTATTGAATTTACACTTGCAAATGTAGGCATTTGCAAGTGTAAATTCAATACTGCCACTGTTTGTACCACAAGTAGAGTTCTTTCTCCATAATCATCCATTATCAGGGAAAAAAGGAGGGAAGATTTTAAAAGATGCAGAGAATCAAACAAAATCTATGGTGATGTGGGTTGTTATAGCATTTTTACTGTCATTTGTATAGGAAGAGATGCATAACTCATTTTGGGGTCTGTCATTTGTGACTCAGACATTGTCCTAGACAGTGGCCATAAAAACCTCACAGTGATCCACAGGGTCTCATTCCTTAATTTATAGTTAGATCTTTCTTTGGAAAATGGGTGAGGTATCTTTTCAAGGGATGTAAATTTCTATGGACCCTGTAACAGCACTGTATTTTACAACAGTGAGCCTCAGACACACACAGTAGTCCATGCTGGTGGTTGTTCACTGTCTCCAAATATTTCCACTCATGCATTTGGAAGAAAGGAACAAGGCTGAATGCCTTTCCTTGTTACAATTTCTGGTATTCCATAGGCCCTCAGGACAATAACAATATTTAAAAGAGGGGTGGATGTTAAAAAAGGCTCACTCTTATAATCCCCCATTGTATGTTTGCAATTTGTACATGTGTAGCCAAAATGCTGCCCCGAGTCTCATATTAAATCCAAGACTGATACTTTTCAGTCTCCCATAAATGATTTTCCAGCTTATGAGCTTATGTTGTAAAATTTCATTCATTAATTCGGTATTTATCTCCTCTCACATCCTTCACAGGAAGGCATTACAGCCCTCAACTGCAAAATAACTCGGAACTAGAGCGTGAACATCTTATGTTTACACATCAAGTCTGGGAACTCAAACAGAAGGGCCAGCACCAATCTGCCAGCCCATTGCCCACAAAAACATTTCTGTCTTAAACGGGGTGCTCCATATTCCTACACTTGGCACCTGAAAATATCCTGAGCGATGCAGACTGGTGCTTTGATGACAGAGGTGAGCCTGACTCACAGGAAACCTGAGATCTGAGCTGGCTCCAGAGAGGATCTCTCACAGCAAAGACAGTTGTGGGCCTGAGGTGTAGAGAGAAACAGATGTGGCTGGCACAGATGATGACACAAATTCATCAGTTTTGTACTTAGGGAGTCTTTTAACAAAACATTTCACTTCCTTTATGCTAATGTTAGTGAAATTTAGCCTTTACTGTAACAATACTTGTGAATAAAATGATCCTCATCTCACCATGCTATGCTATTTGGTATTGCTGTTTACAAAAGGGAACCTCAAAGAGCAGCAGTTTTACTCACTTGGATGGTGATGTTGCTCTCAGACTGTTCTGAAGAGGATACATTTCATCAAGATGCACATTCACAACTTGCTCTTTGTCAAGTTCTGCCTCATTGGCCAACAGCAGTTCCTTAAGGTTTTGTGCTGCCCATGTATCATGTGCTTCCACAGACTCAGAATCCCTGTTTTTGGTGTGGATCTCACAATCCAGCTGAGGGACAGCAGAGGATGTCTGGACTCCTTCCATGGCTGTACCTTGCACTTGTGTGACAAACCCTTCCACAGGCAGGGCTGCATCCCTCACAACTCCACTGGAAACACCACACAGGAGCTGCTCAGAGCCCTGCAGCAGCAACATTTTGTACTTTTCAAGCTCAGACTGCATACTTTTAACTCTTTGTTTCAATTCCTCTATATCCTCTGCGGCTCCACAGCCATGGAGTGCATCAGTTCTTGCTGCAGTCCCTTGGTGATCGTGCAGGCACTCGGAGTCTGACTGTGCAGGGGCTGAGTCAATCTCCTCGTGTCCCATGGGATAAAACTCTTCATCCACCTCTTCTAATGAACTCTGGATGTTCCCATTGCTCATGCTATGATGATTTTGCATTTCTGAAAAACAGGAGGCTTGTGTGTGAATATTAGTGCTTCTTTATCTGACATTCTGTTCTTAACAGCACTAGAATGAATTATTTCAATTCTATAAGAACAGAATTAAAATGCAGGTAATTACAAGCTGTACATTATTACTTTGGGACTTTTGACCTCTCTCTATGATTTGCCATTGATTCAATTTGCACATCAAGTATTTCAAATCCTTTATTACCTTTCAAATAAACAATACTCAAAATACAACCAACTTTCTCTTCCCAAATGCTTGAAAATTCCTTTTGCTATATGCTCTCCTGAACCAGACACTGATCAAGCCCAGACCTTTCCAGCCACAAAAATTATAACCTCAAACATGAGGCAAAGGAGACTTTGACTTCACATGACTCCTCTTAAAGCTTCTAATTAAATATTCTTCTTCTCCCCACTTCAAAAATCTATACAAAACCAATTGGAGCATAAAGTCAGTGGAATTTTAAAAAGACTATCAACAAAATAGAAAAGGAGTCTATAATAACTTCTTTTTAAAAGGTGTTTTAAACAAAACCAACTAAAGTGTTTGGTATTAAAGGTTTTACACTTGATATGAACATCATATCCCCCAGGTGACTTTGCCATCCCTAAGTAATACAATCACCTCAGATTCAGCCCAATAAAAGCCATATATTCCTACAGATGATCCATGTTTAAAGTTCTGTGCATGTTGAGAGCTATAGGTGTAAGTAGCCAGCAAAATTATTATTTTCTAGTTACCAGTAAATTAAATTTTCCCCTTCTATTAGTTCTGCAAAAGATCACTATGAATTAGAACTTCCCTTTTGGGAGCCAATTCATTGATCTTTCAAACAGGTTGCAAGACTTTCAGATTGGTTTCCATGGAGAATTTGAATGTCCAGGTTCAAGCTGTAAATCAGTACAAAAACTCAGGGGGAGCAGCTCTGTATGAAAGTCCAAGACCAAGATCAGGAGAGTAAAAATAAATATTACTTAAAAGCTGGAATAAAATGAAGCTGTGATTCTGGGGTATCAACATAGCCAAGAGAAGCCGTGGCTGCCTCATCCCTGGAATGTTCAAGGCCAGGTTGGGCTTGGAGCACCCTGGGACAGTGGGAGGTGTCCCTGCCCATGCAGGGGTGGGATGGGATGAGCTTTGAGGTCCCTTCCAACCCAACCCATTTTCTGATTTGACATCAAGGCCAGAGGATGTTTGCTGCACTCTACTCCTTTTGTGAGCCATTCCAAAGGAAGGAAGTGCTTCCAGGGAAGTGCCTGGGTGTGAATCCTGGAGGACACAAGAAGGGAATGCAACACTGCATTCATTAACTTCTGCTGCAGTAACACAGATGGCAAAAATCCCCAACACCAGGTGAACTCAAACACTGAAATCCTGATTCCTTGCATCATTCCAGATAACAAACAGAGAAAATAAAACCAGATCCTAATAAAGATATTTCAGCTCAGAGCACTGGCTATGGTTTTAAATGCAAGAGTGTCTTTTAATTAAAAAGGAGAACTAATGAGCTCCCTGTGCACGTGTCCACACCCCCACAGGGCACAGGGAGCAGCACCCTGCACACCACAGGATTACTGAACTGCCCATGTCCTCTGCACTCTCCAGTGTCAGCCAGGTTACTCAAGCCCTTCCAAAAAAGACTAATGGATGATGCACACACATGGAACATGCAGCACTAAGCATATTTACATTTTCATTAAATGATTCCATTAGGTTTCAGCCTACTTGAATGCCTTCTAATAATTCAGATAAGCAAAATTCTATCATTCAGTTGCTTCATTCCAATAGTTCAGAACTAGATGGAGACGCAGTAACAAACATTTAATTCAGAGAGGAGTTCAGAAGTGAGGTCATTAGCAACAGAGATCAGAGTCAGGCATGCAACTCATTATTTTTACTGGAAACCAGACTCATAAATCCCTGTGGCCTTTCTGAAAGCACAACCCTTAAAGACCAACTTGGATTCTTGGAGCAATTAATCCATAGCAGCTAAGAAAACCAGATTCAAAATCCACAAATAACAGCAAGGGAGATGATTACCTGAAGCAATTTACAATTTTGTATAACTCAGAAGAAACTGAAGTTTTTTAATTTCCTTTTTTTTTAAAGTTCTGTAGCATATAAATGCTCTACCTTGACAGTTTTGCTGATTTTTGTCCTTCACATTTTCATTCTTGTCCCCTGTACCTGGATCAACATCTTGGAACTCCACCTGGGTCTCAGTATTATCCAGTTTGAACAATGAGACAACTGGAGAACAGTGAAGAAAGGTAAAAGAGAAATCAGTAAGAGACTGAAAAAAATTTAAGTGGGGATAGTTTAAAAAAAAACTAAATCAAAACCAAACAACCAAATCAATAAATTAAATCAAAAAAGTAAAGAAAAACCCACACCTCAAACATAAACTTGGTTCTCTGACAGTTTGGAAGAGGAAAATCTTTATTGATAATATGAGTATCTTTAAGTACTTGAACTAATTATAAGGGTAACCACTCAGAATTCATTGCAAAGGCTCCTAGTAACAAATGAAGATAAACATTGTAGGGCCCCTTTGTAATAGAACAGTAAATCAATCTCTAGTGCATTTTTAAATGTTTAATGTTCAGCTTAGAGAAAAGGCTTAGAAGTTTCTCCAGTGTGAGCATTGATCACAAACCAATCTGCTGCAATCACTGCAGCAGGTCTCAGAAGCAGCAAGTGTGCAGCACAACTGCTACCCAAGGGAAAAAACCAGAGTGGAAAGGAAATCACAGGAGTGCAGCTTCTGATTCCTTTCAGGGTCTAAGTCAGAAGCTCTGCCCTTCAGGATTCTCCATGGCTTTTGCACCTACCAGAATTAATTGCTCCAGTCCCATCACCCAAAGTATTTATAACAAATTTTACCATGTCTGTGCCTTACCACAAGAATGTTCTTTTTAACAACACTCTCTGCAGCCTTTGGTTCTGACAGTGACTCACCCACCACTTGTCTGAGTCTTATTTCCATATTTACTCTCCCTTACCTATCCTTCACACTCCTACTCAGTTTTTAATCTAACTGCTAAGTGCATTTTTATTTTTCCACCACCCCAAATCTTCATCTAATACCCATTGCTCTGTCTTACAATTTGTCATACTTTGCTGATGCCAGTACTTTGTCAACAACTGAGTTTAAATTAACCCAGCCACAGTGGGAACAGACACGGCTGACTTGACTGATCAGTGGAAGATTGAAAAGTTTAATTATCCAGCATAAACAAAATCAAGATTTTTATCCTCTCTTGTCTCTATTACAGGCAGTTTTCATTAAATTTGGCATCTTATTAGGAAAATTTTTTATTTACCTAAAATTGATATATGTGTGCACATGTAAGCACCCTGTGATCTGCCATTTATTACAGACTTTACACGTGTACACAGCACTTTTTGTCCCACAAAAAGCTGGTTTACATCTTAGTGGCAAACAGAAAAAAAGGTGTTTTTTCAAGGTCTACACATATTTTTCTACTCAAGAAACTTCCAAGATTAAGCAGTATTGTAGATATATAAAGATGATCTGCATTTACTTTCTGCTGCAAGAGAAGCTGCCACTGCTCCAGGCAGGACCAGATTTGTTCTTTATTTACCTCTCCCTGATGTGTTTCCCTGTGCAGGCTCCTCTGGAAGGTTTTCAGCTCCACACTCATGCAGTAACTCTCCCTTAGGCTGTGCCTGGAATGGTTTGGTTTGTATTTCACAGGCTCTGAGACCTTCAGGAGGTGCCCTGGAACGATGCTGTGCTTCTGAAGCTGATTTCTGCAGCCAGGAGTTCAAAGGGACATTTCCTAATGCTCTGCAGGATCTCACAAGCACAGGCAGCCGTGACTTCCTGGGCAAGGAAACAGAGTCAGCCTGAAGAAGGCATGGAAGAAAATGGGCAGTTAGGGACTCGTGTGTAACAGTCAAGTGTAGGAAGTATAAACAAACATTCCAGGAAAAATAAGAATTTTCCTGTAAAATCTGGCAGCTGTCACGTTAGTTTTGAAAATAAAATTGCAATACCCTTGGCTACATAAGAAGTAAACATTCAGAGAGGCAAAATACCCATTCCACTGGTAAATTTTCTGTAAGTCCCAGCTCTTCATGCATCTGTAACTTTCCAGCTCCTGAAGCAGGACAGCAAATCCAGCAGTGCCTACCACAGGCTTTTAACCACCAGGTGTATTAATTAGCTCTGGATTTGTGGCTGCCTTAGGAAAATAGTTTCTCACCCAAACTGACCTCTCTAATTGCTACTTCCCACTGTCATTTATATCATAAATGTCTGCTAGCCCAGCAACATTTTCCCTTAAAACATTTTTTTTTTTACATTTGAGGATCCTCCTCATTTTTCACCAAGTCCTAAGCTTATTTTCCTTTCTTCCTTTAGTCTCTACCCAACACGCCCTCCTTGCACAGCTTTGAGAAAATCAGCATAACATTGCATCAGCCACAGAGGGCATTTATTCTGACACAGAGAAATCCTTTATGAACAAAACCAGTTTCTTCACCCATCCACTCTATAAATTGCTTCTGAAGGATTCCCATTTCCTGCTGTAACAGACATT
The DNA here is from genome assembly GCA_003676055.1 of Chloebia gouldiae. NCBI lineage: Eukaryota > Metazoa > Chordata > Aves > Passeriformes > Passeridae > Chloebia > Chloebia gouldiae. Next base: position 4,158,338 of record QUSF01000027.1, on the reverse strand, counting down.
CCCTCACTGGAGCTGAGGGAAGCTACATTTCCTAAGTCACTACATTTTAGCCTCTCACCTGTGGAAGTCTCTGCATAAAATAAATGTTCCTTGTTTAAACCACACAGCATAAACCAGTGCTATCTCCAAAAAGATAAAAGCATGCCATGTGTTGATGAGAGTTATGGAATTGTGTGTAATAATAATAAAAACCAATAATGGCATGTTCAGATAGATTTAGTTTATAATTTTGCTGTTCATTTGCTCCACCAGTGCTGTTAAGTCCCCTAATTTCTTTCACCACCCAATGCATTCTGAAATACCTTTCCACTTTCACTTCTCAGCAATTACAGTCTTTACACAATTTAAAATAATAAAAAGCAAGTTCCATTTTCCAAATGCCATCCTCAATTCCTTTTGTACACGTATGAGAACAGTATCCTTCACAGGCTGCAAAATAAATCCAGAAGTTCCAGCTAACTAAACTGCTTTAATAACATCAAACCATTTCCAGCTGTCTCAGGGCTGTGGCACAGACACATTTGTCACCCAGATTACCCAAAGGCCACTTCAGCTGGCTATATCAAATTATTTATAAAAGCCATTCCAAAGCTAAAGATACAGTGCATTAGTCCAAACAAGAAAGCTTTTAAAGCAACTCATTCAAGGGCTGCATTGAGGGTGCCACTGATTAAACCAGAGAGGAATCTGGAAAATGGTGAGTAAGAACAGCAAACTGAAACTCGGGGAACTTGGAAAAAAAAAACCAAGAAGATTGCAGAAAGAATCAGAAAATCATGGAATGGTTTGCGTTGGAAGGGACCTTAAAACTCATCCCATTCCATCCTCTGCCATGGGCAGGGCCACCTTCCACTGTCCCAGGCTGCTCCAAGCCCTGTCCAGCCTGGCCTTGGACACTTCCAGGGATGGAGCAGCCACAGCTTCTCTGGGCACCCCGTGCCAGGGCCTCACCACCCTCACAGGGAAGAATTTTTTCCTAATATTCCATCTTTAATATCTCAATATCTTGCCCTCCTTCACCTTCAGGCCATTCCCCCTTGTCCTGTCACTCCATGCCCAGGACAAAGCCTTATCAACACCCCTTCATTTGCAAGCCCCTTCCTTCAGAAAAATGAACCCAAGAGGAACAAGACAGAATAAAAATAAAGCGCTCCTAATTGCTACCTGTCAGAAATCTCTTGATCACTGAAGTTGTGGAAACCACTCTTTGCAGAAGGTGCTACAACATTCCCTGTTAGTGCACAAAATCAAAAGCAACGCTCCCCTTTGTCTGCTCCTCAGGAGCCAAGGTCTTCAAAGAGTTTTCAACTTCACTCCTATCACTGCTGCTGAAATCATACACAGAGCTCTTTAGCAGACACTGTTTTCCCACCTTTTGTTTGGGATCCCACACTGCCTGCAGACAGAAGGCTGCAAAACCCCTCTGGCCCGAGCACAGCCTGCCCGCAGTCCCAGCACAGACTCTGCACTCAGGTCCCAAACTGCCCCCATTCCTCAGGGCACACCTGGCCACACTTCTCAGGAAGCAAGACTCAATGACAGGCTGCTAATAAAAGCCTAAAATTAAGATTTGAGTTTGTGGAAATGTCCCACTGACCCCTCCACAGCCTGCTCCCAGATGTGATGCAAATCTGGAATTTTCTAGAACACTTTTTGCCATTTAGAGTTCATCAGTTCCAAATGCTCTAGTTCTGTGCATTATGAACAAGAAACACAGACTCTCTTTTTCCAAAAGCTGTAATATTTACGGGTATGTGGTCCCAGGGAGGACTGAATTTCAATTAATTAATGTTCTAAAGCATGCTGAAGTAGGAGATGAAAAGCTCTGAACATTAAGAACAATTATCTAAAATATATTTGGCTTACATCTCTTTTCCTAATATTAAAAGTCATACAAAAGTAAGATTTAATACTAGAAATGAAACATATTTTTCCCTTTCATACATCTACTCCCTAAGTACAAAAAAGAGAATAAACTTACTTCATTTGTTCTAGTAAAAGAAAGTCTTTCATGCTGTTCACCCTTCTTATACACATTTTCTTGCTGATGTTCTGCTTCTGCATTTAATCTTGAATATTTTGACTTTTCTTCTGAGGCTCCTTTCTTGCCTTCATGTTTGAATCTCATGACATTACTCTCTAAAGTCATTGTTTGCATAGCTGCATCTTTCAATTCCACTTTCAGCGACTGACTCGCCTTATTAATTTGTGGCACTGCATCTGGGTAAAGCTTCTCCTCCCCATCAAAAGTTGATTTCAATTCTACTCGCTGCTTTAAGAATTTAGTGACCTGCTTGAAATGTTTGAGTTGAGCTCTTAGTTGAATAATCATTTGCCTAAGATCTTTTTCATCCTTTTTCTCTATATCTTCACTTGAACATTCTTCTGTCGTGTTCAGATGATCTAACAGTTCATTTACAATTTTCATTTGTTCTTGTCTGCTACACTCAGGAAAGAGAAGAGACATGAATTTAGATTTTTATTTAAGCAAACAAAAATACCTTCCAAGAAACCCTTCTGCTGTGTTGTGACATATCTGAAATTCCCAGGAGGTTCTGTTTTACTCACTAATGAATTACTCACTAACAGTTTTTTGGAACCTTTTCACAACATGAATTATATCATAAATTGCCTCATCATGGCTTTTTTCCTATTTAACACAGAAATACAAGAAATATGAATAGATTCCCAAAAGATTACTCTCTACCTTAAAAGTTAATTTATACCAACACCACACCAGACTCTAGACCATATAATCATAGATTAGGCCAAGTTAAGAACCCACAAGGACCATCAAAGTGAAACTCCTGGCCCTGATGTTGATTTTTTGTGCAAATCTACTCCTCCATGAATTTCTAATGGAACAGGGAAGATGAAAAGTGAGAAATCAGCCAAAAAGCCTGCAAAAGCAGCTCATTACAGACACCAAACTGTCCCACGGATAACTAGCAGCTCATGGGCAGCAGTTTGGAAAGCAATGTTTTAAGAGAAACTGAAGCCAAATAAGAGGCATTTAAAGCACAAGCAAGCTCTGAAATTCTAGAGATAATTTCATGTGTCCAACAGAGAGCTGTTTGTGCCATTAAACATATAAACCAGAGTTTTAAACAACTGCATTTATATCGTTTAGCATTTGAAATGGTAGAAGCTAACTAGGCTTTTTATGGCTTCCTCTGGCATCTAAGGGCATTAGTGAGAATTCAGCTATGCAAAGCACAGGCTCATCACCCATCAGCCTGGTCATTTATACTTGAACACAGGAAAAATTACACACTAGAGTGGTAAAGATGACGGTGCTAGAATTACTCATTAGCCAACTTTTAAGTAAAGATAACAAATAAACAATGTTTTCTCTTCATTTCTAAGGGAGTAGTATCTCCTTATTCACCACTAACTACTCCTGTGACAACTAAGACAATTTATGCCTGTTGGGAGAGTTTTAAATAGTGATGTGAAAATACAGAATTGCCTGAGTGAAGCCAAGTGCAGCATGGTGAACACAGAAACTACAGCTTGACTCGTGTAACTCCACTGGAAATTCTGCTCTCAGCACTGACAGGCACTGGAAAAGTCACAGAATTCTGCACATAGTCAGTCCAGAGACCAGGAAAGCAACTTGAGAAGGAAAAGGAGCTACAGAACAAGGAAAGGAACATGACAATGAGCTACAGCAAAGCTGTAACTCAGTGCTCAACCAGGAGATAAAGTTGTGTGGGCATGAAACTGGGGGAAATCAGTCGGGGTGTGTGGTTTTCCCATACAGGTTTTTCTTGTTTGGCATTGTCCAGTTCCTATGGAAATGAACATTTCAGCTGGGAATTGATCAAATCTCAGTGTAACCCACACACACTCTTGAATTCCAATGGTGCCAGCAGGGCTTGTATAGATTTGGCTCAACAAGTGTTTTCTCCTGCATGAAAAATGACCCAAGAACTTGGAGCATAGCTCAGGCAGTCCTGCAGGTGGTGGCACTGGAATAACTCTTTAGTCAAGTGCAGGACAGGGGCCCAAACTCCCTGAACTGAGAGCAGCAAAGCCCTGTTCAGGCAGTCCAGGTGAAGTGGCAAAGGGCACTCAGTGTGCAGCACCATCCATTCAAAATTATCCCTGCAGAAAATCACTGTAACTCCAACTCCTCCATCCTTAGATCCTTTTACATACTGTTTTTACAGCAGTAAACTGTTGTCCCTTCCACCACACCACTTTTCACTGCCCTGTGCTCTCAGATAGTTTGGTTTTTTCAAGAAAAACACCAGCTACTGTCAACTAAGCCCTTGGACTCTGTTAGACCCCATCCTGGAAACAATCAGTCCCTACAGTAAAGCTCCCTGGATCAGTAACTTTGCAGAGTTTCTTTCTTACAATGGGTTTTTTTTTAAGGATTTCTACTGATAGTGTGTTCCCTAATTACCTAATTGCATGATAGACTAAAATGGCTCTGAAGGTGCCTTGCCAATCTCTCAGGTAAATTAGACAGTGCCATTATCTAAATTCACTTTAGCAAAATTACCTTATTCTCTTCTCAAATAGAAATACTGTCAAAAGCAGTGCATATGCCTCATACTTACGTAGATTCCAGCACAGATGTTCTATTTTCTCTTAGAAGAGATGTGAGCAGGTTCTCTTCTATTTCATGTTCACTCATTCCTGTTCTGCCCAAGTGTTTGTCAGTTGTATCATGCTCAAATTGAGGCTTAATTGGACTCCTATAATGTCTGTCTTTACAGAAACTCTCTGAATAGCCTGATGGAGTTATCTGTTAAAAAATTGCAAACATTGTCTTATTACACAGGTATGTAATGTTCTATTAAATTCAGGGCTGTAATCTTTCTGTAATCAGGTTCTGTAATTCCTGATGCTCTTTATCTACATTAAGAAGCACCCACAGACATTTTGCTGACTATTTATTAATAGAAAAACTAATTAACATCTATTTCATATGATTAATTCATAGGGATCAGTTGTTTAGTAAGGAGTAAGAAGATTTCCCCAAAGGTCTTTATCTAACAAGAGGTATGAAACTTCTGGAAAGTTGCCTGCAGACTGCAGCTAACAATTTTATTAGCTCAGCTTTGAATCATCTGTATGTACAGTACAGATTCTGTCCTGGGATCTCCAGATTCAAGCCCTGATGACTGAGACAGGACAAAACTTGGAAGCATTTACAAGCTGCCAACTTTCTGTATAGAACAGCATGGATGTGTCCAAGGGAATTTCTACCTGGGATCTCTACAGCCATTCAAACCCCAATTAAACAACCAAAATCTGCAGCAATGACATCAGAATCCAATCTGGGCCCATTTGGGTACAATTCCCATGAGCAACAAGAGCCCAGAGAGTTTTTACAATACATCACTTACCTGTTTATCCACCTCACAAGGAAAATCCAAAGATACTTGAAGGCATACCTGGTAAACAGAGAACCACAGAAATTACAGATTTCATAGAGCAAAATGTCATCCTTCTTCAACATTACAAACCAGTTTGCAACCTGAGTTATTTTATGATTGCATGATGCTTTCTTTACATTGATTAGATTGAGAGGACAGCAGATTCCTGTTTGTATGAAAATGCAGTTCACCATTTACCAAGCTATCAAGCATTTCAATCCTAAAGAAAGATCTACAGGATTTTTGCCTCAATTAGAGCGAGTGAATCTCTCACAATCTGTACTCCAGGCCTGACTGCAATGGAGGCAGGAGATCAACCTGTGTGGATCCAAAGAAACACAATTTCAAGGGACTGCCACCCCCATTCAGGGTGACTATGAGTACTCAACAGAAAACAAGGTCCACAGTGAAAGCAATCTTGAATGCAAAACCAGCCCAGAAATACAAGAAAAAGCTTCCAGAAGATCTTCAGGATAACAATTCTTTGAAAGCAAAATCAGATACCAAGAAAAGCATGTTTTGTTTGCAAGACTTTATGCTCTAAGAAAATGAAGACATTTTAAAGGCATGCAGAGAAGAGAGCACTGTACCACAACGTTCCTACCTGACTGACCCTCTCACAAAACTGACTGTTCTGCACCTTCCTGTCATTGTCACCATCTTCAGGCTGCATCACAGGCTTCTCTGTTGTTTCAAGACACTACACAAAGTATGGAATGATGTGAAAATGCAGCACAAAAAAAAAATACTGTGATATGAAACGTGCATAAATAAGTCAGTGATATGTCTTAAAAGAAAAATAAAAAAGCCTGTAATACAAAGTAACAAAAACTGAATTAGATTCCTTCAACAAGATCAAAGAAAATTAATATAAACCCCAGGAATGACTCATATCAAATAAAGTGAAACTATCTTCTACATTCCTTCATTTTTATTTAACCCTTCCTCCTCAGAATTTATAGAACATATAAAAACCATTTAACCTCTTGTGGTAAAAGAGCTCTGCATCCTCAGTCATGTCCCCATTCTGCCTATTTTATTTTCCAATTTCCAGAATTTATTTTTATTTGCTACACAATTTAGGCTCTTCTCCAGCATTCAAGAAATAGATGCTTATAAAACCAAGCACATGTGGCTTGCTGTACACTAGAAAGATTTACTGTGCCACTGAAGGTTACAATCTGCTGTGTCTATGCCTAAATTTGCCCATTTGCAGCAAACGGTGCCAAATCATCTTTTACTCCCTATTTCCCACAGAACCCAACCTATCTCTCATTGCCTGAGCAAAGAGGAGGAGGAGGACTCAGCTTTTTTAGGAGCAGGACCCAAATCCCTGACACCAGCATCACTGAGAGCAGGAGCAGAATCCCTTGGGTTTGCTGGATGCTCTTGGGCACTTCCAGGGATCCAGATGCTGCTCTGGGCACCCTGTGCCAGGGCCTGCCCACCCTCACAGGGAAAAATTTCTTCCTAATATGCCACCTAAACCTGCACTCCTTCATCTTAAGGCCATTCCCTGTGTGCTGTCCCTCCATCCCTTGTCCCCAGCCCTTCTCCAGCTCTCCTGGAGCCCCTTCAGGCCCTGGAAGGGCTCTGAGCTTTCCCTGGAGCTTCTCCTCTCCATGTGAGCCCCCCCAGCTCTCCCAGCCTGGCTCCAGAGGGGCTCCAGCCCTTGGAGCAGCTCCGTGGCTCATCTGGAAACTCAAATTATGCCTAATCCATGGGTAGGACACAGCCCTGACACAGAGGATGCCAACCTGTGTGGGACAGAGTTAGCTCTGCTTCCTCAGAACACTGGGAATTGAATGGATGCGTGTGGTTTGATTTTGATTTTTTTAACTGAGTATGCACTGAATGTATGCATGTATAAATACATATATAGATTAAAAATATATATACATGAAATTAATGAAAAAAACCCTTTTATCTCCCAACCCCTTGCAGTATAAATAAATCTAATGGTTTTAGGTATGAATTTTAAAAGGCACAAACTGGATGGTGCAAAGTATTAATATATTTGCATTTTACAATTAGAATTCTATATGGAAAATTGATTTTCGAGTCATGTTTGGGTTATCTTGGTATTTTCACTCAGACTTGGTTTTGTAGGACAACACAGAGTTAAGACAATTTGAAAGCTGGTGAAAGACACCGAGGGGGTTAGGGTATATAACAAGAGCATGCATTAAAAAAAAAATTGTTGCAATCATGGGATGCCAAAAGTCCAATAATATTAACTACTATTTAAAAAAAAACCTCTTTAGGTTGAATCTTCCCTGTGGAGGTTCAGGACAAACCCTACATTTAGGTATAAAAAATAAATTTATTTGCACATGTAATTTATCCATGCAATGCAACTACCTTTTATGGGTCAACATTATTTAGTATCAGCTTTTCCCAGGCTAGTATTTGGTTTAATAAGTGAGGATTCATTAACGAAATTACTGCATAAGACCAACAGGTTGTAAATACACTGCAACAATAAATCACTGCAGGCTGAGCCTGCTTCTGTGGTCCTGTGTCTGAGAGGCTGACATGTCCTGCACTCCAAGGAATATGACCTCATGTGCAACAAAATATTAAAAGAAAATAAGTGTCTTAAGGCCAGAAAGATAAGTCTACCAAAAATAAGCTGCCTGTTTTAAAGCATTTCCGTGGAGACTGAAAAGCAGGAGAATGCTTTTCCCTAAATGAAGCACTGATGTGCTTGGTTTGCAAAGCTCCCCAGAGCCCTGAAGGCTGAAATCACTGAGGCTGCTCCTCTCTGAGAAGGCAGATGTTCAGAGGACAGCACAAAAACAACCTTTTCCTCTCCTCCTTCTCCCTCCCAGCACCAACAGAAGCCGAGGAGCAGAGCACAAGGGGCTGTCAGAGCCTGCAGAGGCACCAACGGGCACATTCCTCCCATTTCTGCTCTGCCTTTGAGAAGGAAAAGCAGGATGGGGGCATTTTAAGAACCTGAGGAAGAACCCTCTTCCCATGTCTATCCAAATTCCTCTTACAACACAGATGTCAGTGTCATCCCAGCACTATCTGCCAGCAAATCCCAGCTCAAAAAAACACAAAAAAAAATGTAGGGGGCTTTTGAGAGTGGCTGTTAATATGCAAAACACACTGTTGTCACAGCCATAACCCAATATCCATTTATTGCCACGCCTGATAAAAAGATACCTTTTGAACTAAAAACTTCTATCTAAAGATCCTTTCATTTTTGAGCTCCATAGTACTACAGTCACCCTGGCACTGATTAAAATCCATATTTAACTTTCCTATTTCCTTTCCCAGAATACTGAGGTTTATTTACATTTTACAAGCTTCACTCTGTGTCATTCTACATCTGATGCTGCAGCTTCCTCAGGGAGCAGCCCTGTATGCAGCTGTCATGTCGAGACAAGCAGGAGCACAGAGCATCCTGTCACGATAATCCTGGCACAGGACAGGAATTCCTTTGGAATTCACTGTGGCATCCACGGGGATGCAGAGCCCTCTGCAGGATGACGAGACAAATTGCTAAAAATGTTAATTATGGAGAGTACAGGAGAGGGATCACCCACCAGCTCTTCTCCCAAACCTCTCAGTGACAAATAAATTCACCATTTCAATAAAACCACAGCACACCTAAAGGTCTGATTCTAATTTCAAATATGCTTCAATTAAAGACAGCGTGACTGTGTCTTAAAATTGAAGAAGCAAAAATATTTTGTGGCTGTCCCAGTATACCTGCAGCACATCCAGGAAAAGACAAGAGCTTATTTCCTGAGTTCTGCAGAAAAAACATTAATTCCACAGTCCCAGTTCTTGAATCAGCCAGTCCTGCACAGAACTGATTCAAACTATTTCTAATCTTGTTCTTTGGAGTTTAATTCAGAAATTCAAGACACAAAGTACCAGCACCATCATCGTTCCTTTTATATTTTTTTCTTCCTCTTCAATACATTCTGCACAATGATGGAACTGAAAGCAAAAGCCACAAAAGCAGCCACATTTCAAGTAATACTTTCCAAGTAGTACTTTCCAAGTAGTACATTTCAAGTAATACTTTCCAATACTTTCCAGAACCTCCTGAACAACCTTCACCACTCACACACACCTGGGGACCCAGCACCCAAAACGCTCCCAGTGCAAGGATTTTGCCAAGGCCTCTCCTTCCCCAGAGCTGAGGACAGTCCCAGCTCTGGGGAAATCCCAGCAAGGATTATTTCCTTGCACCTCTCAGCAACCACTGGTCCCTTCTTCATGTACTTCTTTATTCTATATGAAGAAATAGCCACATGTTTAAAAGAGCTGAAGTGCTATTCCTTGAATTTTGGCTAAACCTAACCCTTGTATTTTGAAGATGCATCAGAGATCTGAAGGAAACTCTTAAATAATTAGACACAGGCTGGGAATGACTATGCAATAGCAAATAGACTTTCAGGAGTAGCTAAAATGTTTTTTGAAATATTGCTTTCTTTGTAAAATTAACTATTTCCCTCCCTTTCAATCGACAAAAACAAATAGATCACAGACCCAATTAATATTTAAATGAGTATGTTGCTTCCCTAAAATCAACTTGACACATCACTGAACACTTGCATTGAGCTGCTTCTCTGTCGTGCTAACACGTTAAAGTTGTTTACATCATTAATTTAAAAAGTTATTATAAGGAATTAGCAACCTCAGCCCCAAGGGCTTTACACTCCTGCACTGATGTAAACGACTCCACAAGGCAGATTAGATGTGAGAGCCAGACTCACTGCTTTAAAACAGAAAACCTACCTCTCTGTGGTTTAGTATTTCCAGTGCTTCCTTCCCTTGAGAATCCTTTGTCCAACACCCAGACTGTCTTGCCTTAAGCTCTTGATTAACTGACTGCAGCTCTTTGACCATCAGGAGCAGGTCAGTAACCTAAATAACCAAAGGAAGAACAAGCAGAACTGGTAACATCCAAACTAGTAGGAAAACAAATGATGGCAGATGAACCTCCAGCTAAATGCAATCTGCACATTTGGAAGCCTGGGTTTGTGTATCTGCCCGTGTTAATCTCCCTAGGTATGGAAACATGCTTCTCTATTTGTGAATTATTGTTCAAGGTACCTTCATTTGGAACACTGTAGTTCACAGGCAGTTCTTAAGTTTAGGTAACAAGTTTCACAACTCAGTAGCAAGAACAAACCTGAGGGCACCTCACACAAACAGCTGATTTGAAAAGAAACATTTAATGCAAGAAAAAACAGCATTACTGGAAAGAAGTAGCATTCAGGAACAAGCTGTTCTTCTCTCTTCAACCCCCTTTAAAAGCCACTCTGATTCTGAGCAGTTTCACAGACACAGAGTCTGATTGGGCACTTGGTTTCAAAACTCTCATGGCCACAAATCCATGAAGTGTATCAAGAAGGCAATGTTTGGAGAAAAAAGAGAAATCTTTTGGTCAGACCAATTAATATACTTGGAAAACCAGGTCAGCTTTCAGTCACACCCTTTTTCCAGTAAGAAATTGCTTGTAAATATCTTTTGTTAATGAGTGCCCCTGAGCCTTCTGAAGGGAACATGCTCAGAGATAAAAGTGGTGAAACCCCAGAATGGCACTGGGACACAATCTGGGGTTTTTTTAGGGACACCTGCTCCAAGTAAGACAAACTTCCTTCCTTCAGACTACCCACCTCCAGAGCATGAGCACCTGCCTACAATTCAGCTGTCCCTGAGAAACAGAAAAACTTCACTTATGCTCACTCCCAACCAACCATATTCAAAATTATTCCTTGTCATGAACTGGTGCATGGATCAGATGTCACTGCACAGGACCAGGAGAAAGAGAAGAAGTTTCTGAACTCCAATACTAATTTATTGTCTGGTCTGCACATTTCATCTCTGTGAATTTCAGTTCTCCTTACACACCACAGAGAACTCACCTCAGGGTTATTTTATGACATACCTTATTTACCAGAAGATTTGCAAATCCTGGGATCGAGTGTGTTGTACAGAATATAGAGTATAGACACCACCACCTCCATGATTAATGTAGGTGCATGAAATACATATTGTGGGATGCTCAAGGCAAAACCTTTCTTTGGAGTTGATGTAGGTGAAGTCTGAAACTTGTACTGAGTCAAAACTTTGAGTGCAGGTGTCCAAAACCACAAAACCCTGGCTGCAAATCCCTCAGCTTTCAGCTGATTCTGAAACCCAAGGGTGTAACAAAGTCTAAATAGTCCATACAAGGTGGGACACGAACCACAGAGATGGGAGCTTCAAATCCTTTCAGAACTACCCAACTGTACATAAATAAATGCTTCTGTGAGAGATACAGAAACTAAAAACAAAGCAGAATTAAGCCATTAGGAACAGTAAATAATAAAAAATATCAATACCTTTTTCTTAAGTTCTTCCAGAGACAGATGGTCTATCTGAAGGCTTAAATGGTCTTGTTCTCCTAAACAGATACTCATGTAAGATGTTTGATCTCCACAGAAAGAGAAAGTTTCATCTGCCAAAATAGCCAAGGACAGAGGTTATTTCAGAAAGTCCATTTGCAGGAAAGCACAGCACAGAATGCACAGGACGTTTCCAATAAGAACCTTCCAGTAAGTCTGTGGGAGGCCAGTTAGAATGTTTCATTCCCAAAATAAGCTTTCTGTTTAATTGAAAAAAATTTGTCCTCATATTTCTTTGTGCTTCTGTCACACAGACTTGCTGCATTTTCTGTGGCTGAATTTTCTGTGGTTATCAGCACGAGTTGTGAATGTAATTCTGAACTATAATTTACATATTTAGCATTACAATTAGAAAGAACTTTTAGGAAGGATAAGTTAGGCATGAATAGTTATTCTATTTTAACTATAGTTTTATGAGCATGGACTCAAGGTCTCAAGGAAAAATGCCAAGTTAGACAAAGTAAATGAACTTATTTTGCTTTTGGGTCAAAAGAATGCAGTAATTGGATTGGATATAACTATTGGAAAATAGTTATTTATTCACTGCCTCTGTAACTGCAGGAATTATTTATGTTTCAATAAACACCTGCTTATTTACAATATAAACAGCAGTCAATTCTATAAATAAATCTCATTAGATAGGGAGAAAGCATAACTAAATTAGGACAAAGCAGAGACATGCAAATCCTGCTCCCAGTTCTGACACTGATCCCGTGGCTGTTGCAAGGACCCAAAAGTCACAAATCATTAGTAATTTTTCAGCCTTTATTCCCAGCAGCCTCACCCTCAGCACAACAGCTCCTGAGAACTCTGGAGAATCCACAAGACCCTTTGGCCCACCCTGGTTGTTGATTAGCTCTGGGCTTTTGAGGTTGGAAACTCTGAAACAGCTGAAGTTTACCTTTTGTCACTTATCAGAGCTGTCAAGTGATGCTAAAATTGAAAATCTAAGTTGAAAGGGGAAGTGAACAGGCTTTACTGTTATTTATATATCCCCTATGGGATAAAACAGAAACATCTTGTACATATGCAGTAAACTATTTAATGATACCCACTTATATTATTCTTTTCTATATCTAAGAATATACTAAAAACACCTCCCAAGACATACAGTAAAAAAGCCAGAAGCTAAGCTATATTTAAAAGCTCTACTTTTTCTGAATTACTAAGTAACAGAACTTCTGGGTATTTTTTTTTTCTTTCTCTGGGAAAACTTCTGTTAGGAAGAGATTAGCAGTGCCTGAGCCACAAACTCTTTGGGAAGTAATTACACCCCATGGTCAGAAAGTGATCCCATGGCCACCGAGGGATTCCAAGTCCGGAATCTCTGACTTTTGTGGAAAACACTAAATTCTGTGGGTACAAAGCTGCAGGCAGCATGGAAGGATCCCTGCAGTAGAATTGCCATGGAATTTCTAACATTTGCTGCATGGAAAGAGAGAAACTGTCCCTCTGTATGTGCCCTGATTGCTCCAAGACATTCTGTTACAAATCCACCAAATCAGCTGCAGTATAAAAAGTCAAAAAGAAATTTTCACATCTTTTAAAAAGAAGTATTTTCACACCTTTTTTATTCTCAAATATTTTTTCTCCATGCCAGCAAACTGACTGTACTAAAACCACTTTTCTTTTGTGCAAGAGGAGGGTTGGGCTGGGCATGGATACAAACCTTTGTGATTTTTCATGTCCTTAATCTGATCTTGTAAGATCTTCTGGAGATTCCTGTTACCTAAAACATCTTCTTCCAGTTGTTTTCTCAACATGAAAATGTTGTTCAGTTCCACTTGCAAGCTATTTATACTGGGAAAAAAAGGGGACAAATAAATCTCTGAGATTCAATTCAAAACAGTTTGGTGTGCACTGTTTTTCTCTCCACGCAGGCTTGCACCCATTTCCCATTCCCCATGGCTGGGTTTCATCCCACACTTCCATCACTCTGATGCATAAGCACAAACAAATCCCTACATAGAAAGAGGAGATTAAATGTTTATATACATAGCATTTTCCTGCTCTTTTGGGCTCTGCTGCCTAAATCAGCTTCCCCATGACAGAGCTCTTCTAGCAGCCTCTTTCTGAGCAGTTCTTTTTAAGGAAAATCTAAATTACTATCTTCTAAAACCTATGCCAGAAAAATATCATTATCACATAATGCTGATGGCTTTGTGTATTCCCTTATGTGGTGACCATGGAAACTTTGTTCCCTTGCCACAGAGCTGCACCAGATAATCTAATCCTGCACTTAGGAAAAATATCAAAAGATCCTGTTTCATTGAAAATAGGACTCAGACACAACTAACTGTTTTATTTCTTCATTTATCCACAGTCTGTAAAAAAAAAGAACCTTGAGCTCTAAATTGCCTCAGTTGTCTCAGTTACCACAATGGGGTATAAATGTCCAAACTTTGAATTTATAATTTGTTGAGGTGAATTAATCTTTAAGCATCTTTGCTTCTGAAGCTCTTCAGCACCAGCTGCCCCTCAGGCCCCAGAATCAGCTGCCCCTTGCTACATCTTCCCACACCCTTCAACTACACCAACAAGGCAGTTCTGATCAATCTGTAAAAAGATTTCAGTGCTGAAAATAAACCAACCAGAAATTGCAATAAAATGAAATAAATTTGATTTAATAAAAAATAAATAAGAGGGTGTTACTGAACTCTTTGTATTATTTATTTGTGCATTTATTTCACTTAGTGTTTTAAGATAAATTAAGCTGCTGCAGAATTTCCAAGCCACTGCACTAAATGGCAGAGAATTCAAGGATCTTTAAAAAAATTTCAATCCACCTGATGGGAGACTGTGCAGGAACACAGAGCACATCATACTTGCATGAGAATAACAGAGTATTGCATATGCACATTAATTAAAAGGCTACATGTATGAAAAGCCTCCCAGTCTGTCTCCTGACAAGTGTGCTGTTGTCAGGGGATCCTGCACAAGGAACTACTGCTTTAACCAATTCTTCCTCATACAAGAGCTTCTTTGAAGTGAGAGCTCTCTTAAATGCTCAGCAAAAAAAGATTAAGAGTAAAACCAAACCAACACATGACTAGAAGCCAGGTAAGCACATTTTCTCCTTTTCATGAGTTAAAATAAAGGTTTTATAAGAACAAGTACTGATTCCCCTCTTGGAGAGAGAAGGAATGTCTTGGTCCTGACATCCAGTAGCTCATTTTGAATAATAAGCACCCAGGCTGCTTAAAATAAATAATGCCTAAAAGAAGATGTCAGCAAGAAAACAGATGTTTGCCCAAAATCCATGTCACTGCTGATGGCAATTAAACCCAGCTTCCTCATCTGTGTATCTGCAGGGCTTGTTTACCCATTCCCCAGAATTTAGGATTCAAGTCCTGATGAAGTTTCCAGCCCCCAGAAGTGGGAGATGGAGGAATAAGAGCAGCTCCAAGCCCTGGCTCATTGTGCTCCTCTGCTGCCGTGGCACAGCAGGCACTGACTGCTCCATGCATCCCAAAATCCCACCCCAGGGATCAGGACTAACGATCCTGGATCCTACAGAAGGTGATTGCAAAACCCAGGGATTCCACCTGCAGTTCTGGGCTTCCTTATCTGAAGGCATTCTAGGAACAGGAAGGTTCAGAGCCACACTGCTCTGCTGCACAGGTGTGGAGCCCCTCACAGCAGGAGTCACTGCCAGCTCCCACCCTTCATGTGAAATCAGAAATAATCTCCAGAAGCTGACTGCTAGCATTCTTTTTCGTTAGCATTTTTTCTACTATCTAAAGCAGGTCCTGAGCTGTGGCCAAGCACAAGCTGGCATTGCTGCTGAGTGATTAACTCACACACAAATCTCATCTAGTCTAGTGCTGCTTCTCTTTATGGTTTCCAAACTACAGCGGTCTATAAAACAACTGCAAAATATAAATAAACGTTCCTCCAAAGCTGGCAGGTATAAGCCATTGCTTTCAGAAGCTGGCTCTAAAATGTTTTAAATACTTCATTAAGAAATTTGCAATTATAACAGTAAATTTTGTATAAAACATTTAAATTTAATTTGTCTACAGACTAAGAATTTTCTTTATCATAATGTCTCCTCCTCAACTGCCAAGCAATAACAGGATACAGAATAGGCTGCATATTTCTTTCTAAATTGTTGGGTTCTTTGGTTTTAAAAGGTTAAAAACCACTTACTCCTGCCACTCTTTCCAATGCTTTACACTGAAAGAGTACTATGCAAACTTCAATTACTCTGTTTTGTTTAACCTTCTCCCAAATCTTGCATATTTATATTCTCATCAAAATTCTCACAGTGTCACTTTAAAGATAACCATTATCTATATTTTAGGAGTAAAAAATGGCAAATTATCCAGTGCCCGTAAGTTCACTGCAATTTGATTTTAAAAGAGATGCCAAAACACAAGACCTAGGTATGGAAAATCCAGCTGCTTACTTTGATACCTAAAAACAGGAAACAGGGCTCATTTGAGATTCCAATCTGAAAAGAAACATTTTCAGAAACATTTAAGTAATTTAGATAATCGAAACTCACATAAATATTTCTCTTTAGAGACTACTTCAGAGAGCTTACAAACAACTGGCCAGAACAAACTAATCTCCAGTAAAGCTGCACAGTTTTTTCACAACTTCTGACTTTTGCCCTTTGAATTCAGATTATCCCCAAAACAGAAGCACTTACCTATCTGACTCCTTGAAGGTCTTCACTAGAGTAGAATAAATATTCTGTTCTTTCCTTAAAGCAAGGATCAGCTTCTCATATTCAGCTTCTTTATTTTCCTAAACAAAAAGAAGAACAGACTGTGCTTACAAGGTGATTTTCATGTCTATGGCCACGTGTGTGCTTGTGTCCTGAAGCACTTGTGAAAGAAGCTGAAATCCCAGTTTTCTGAACAGGATCACCAGCGCCCAACACGGATCTGAGAACCATTCACTGTCCTTAAATCCAGCTCTTACTGAGGGAGGCAAAGACTGTTTCACTGTGTACCCACCATGAGTGAATCCACATCCCAGCAGTGCTCCAGAATTTTCTCACAGCCTCAGAAGATTTCCCCATCCCCAACAAAAGCATCCTCATTCCCAAAGTTCCTAAAATCAGGAACAACCTGGCAGGCAGCTATCCCAGAGGAGGGGAAGGGGAGCAAACAAGCCAAAGCTTCAAGCACACATTTTAGAACAAGTCCTCTTTGTGTTCTGGATAAAATTGTTTTTTTTGGGGGTGAGGTGATCCAGCAAATTCTGTTCCAACTCTGAATAAGAAGGATTATATTGAGCTCCAAATAAAGGATGAATATATCAGACATTCCATAAGTCAGTTTTTTGCACACTACAAGCTGCTGCTTCATTCATGTGAAGAAAATGGCTTATCTGCAGTCTTGCTCACAAAAAGAATGATATTATTATTATAAGAATAAACATAAACTCTTATGGTACATTCTCAGTAAGGAACCACTAATTTCCCCAGACTTTTTTCACTCCAAAACAACCAGACAGTCACTTTTTCAGCAGGAAGAAAAACATGCAGCTATTTAATGGAGTATTTTCTTGCACTTACTATGTAGAAGTATCTAAGATATTAATCATTTCCAAACAGAAAATAACTGGGATATTACAGCAAATTTAGATATATTATATCAGGCACAAATTCTGCCTCTGTTAAAGACTTTTTGGTTCTCCCCATTTTCTATTTTGACGGAAAACTGAAAGGAGGAACAAAAAAGGTGCCACCGCTGAGGGGAATTTCAGCTAAGGGAACTCTTAAGAGATACTAAATCATTAGTGAACAGATCATTAACAAGGAAGAAGCCTGCACCCAGGAGTTTTAAGCAGCTGTTTTATTCCAACTGCAACTCCTAAGGAGGAAATTGCAACCAAAAAAAAATTCAGCTACAGTAGAATCTCGTTAATTCATACTAAAGATGCAAAGACTGCTAATTTGAACAATTCAGTGTTCTGCAAAGTAAACAGCACAAAAGCAAGGACAATTGTTGTTTACTTTTAATTATTTACACTCTTACATCACAATATGCCAGCAAATATGTTAAATAATATTTTGTAAGTGTAATCAAGCTGTGATCAGGTGATTCCAGTTAAGGTAACCTGCCTGGCAGGTCCTGCTGCAGCTTCTACCACTGATGCTCCACTTTGGACAGTGCTCCATGTCCAGCTGCCATCATCCTCCTTGAGAAAGTCTGGTTAATGACTGACATGTTATTAAAGAAATGAAAAAGCTTTCTCCACCATTACTGTGTACCAGTCTAATTATTTTAACTTTGCCTGATGCTTTTAGAAACCTTAACACACCAGGCTGCAAACAACACAAAAACAGACAAGAAATGTACCTTCAAAGGCAGCTCATTTGTTCAATGATCTGTACACCATGATGCACTGATGGAGTCAGGGAGTGATTAAAAAATTTAACAGTATCTAAAGGCTGCATCTAAGAGACATTTACAGGTTTTAGTGCAATTTAGACATTAAATATTATTCTGTATTAAAGTGCAAACTCCTCAACTTCACATCGAATTTATTATCTAGATGAACAGAGGAAGAGCTTCCAGCAAAGCTGCTGATTGAGCACGGAGAAACACAAAAACAGATGGAGGTGGGTGATCCAGTGGCCAGTAATAATCTCATGAAAAAAAATGTTAAAAAGTACATCTTGCAGCCTAAATTAAGGAGTCTTACCAATGTGCTGGAATCTCAGACTTTCAAGAACAGACATTAAGCAAGAAATACATGGGTTGTAATTTAAGTTGGAAAAGTTTTATCACAAACACTGACCAATGACGTAGAAAGCAACAGGAAAAAAATTAATCTTTTCACTTAATTTAGTTATTTCACAGTCTGCTAAAAGTTCTAGTGAACTCTTCCATATGTCTGATCCAAACCTTGCAATTATTACTGAAGACACTACAGAACTCTATCCTAATTAAAGCTCTTCCTGAAGCCCTGGCAGAGCAATGTCATTGTGCAGCGTTAGGGAGCACAAATGAGGGAAGGAATGGCTGCTGCAAGAACAAAGCAGTGCCACACACAAACCCTGTTCCACTTCCCTGTTCCTTTTAGGATTCACATGTTGAGTTCTCCATTTGTACCAAAATCTCAGTAACCTCATGAAATCCTCCCAACTCTTTCTGTGTAACGGGAGACATGAGCTGTTTCTTAATTTCAAATGTCATAGGCTATACACAAATTATTAAATTCTAAATTCAACTACCTAGGTAAAGGTTAGCAAAATCACGAGGAAATGTTCCTGATTTTTTCAGAATCGTTCATGAATAATAAGGATGAGAAGATGCAGCATGAACATGCCTTTTTTTTTTGTACATTATTACTGTCATTTCTAAATAACGAGTAGGAGTGAATTATTTCAATCAACTCCCCGACGGTACACAAAACATAAGGCAGCTCTGTAACTTAAATAGACTGTAATGCTGTGGGAGTTAATGAAACATTAAACCTCTTGACACATGGTGTGAGGGAAAATGTGTTAGAGGAGATAGCTGCAAGACATCCAGGACCATATTGCAATGAAGGATTTATATTCCCGTGAAAGGAGGCAATCTAATATGTTAAAGTCTATATTTAAAGTCTGAAATACTATTCTGAAGCAGCAGTGGTGGAAAACATAACTTATTTTCATTAAAGGTTCCTTAGATTGTAAGCAATGAAAGTAAAAGATTTATACCCCCATAATAAGTAACTTATTGGCAACATCACAAGAATATCTGGTTGCCTCACAGAAAGTTCTCGTGCTTCCAACAATCCTCAGGGTCATTTCAAAATCTCTGAAGGTTAAAGGATAAATGACTGAGAGAAGGATATTATCTATACCCCTCACTGATCCATCCATTCATCCATCACTAGAATTTGGTCATTTCTTCAAACTTCTAAATTCCTTGTCTGTAAAATACATTTAACTCAGACTTTAAGAGATGCTCGAGTCACGAGTTGCCACACTCCCCTATTATCAATACCTCACTCACTCTCTCTAAACCATGACAGTGGCTCAAAAATCCAAACTCCAAAATTAGAACCTGTAATTTATCTATCCTGGCCTGGCCAAGGCACCCAGCAGAGCTCTGGGTGTTGGTTGCTTTAAAATTTACCATTACATTAAAATAGAGTACAAAGATATGCTGAAAGAGAAAAAAGTTCTGTATCTCTCCAATCAATTTCTTCAACTTTAAAAGATCAGTGAGGCTGAAGAGCCTGGTGTCTGTCCCCTCTGGTGGGGAGGATCCAGCTGTGATTTGTTGAGAGTCAGTGCAGCACAGCAAAGCCATCCAAGAGTGCCAGGCAGCCAATGAGAGCAGAGCTCTGGCTAATCTGTGTCCAAAAACTGCTGATTAATATGCCCAAGTGGGCCCTTAGAGGAGACAGGTGACACAGAGGTTGAGCTGAGAGGACAATGGGCTGTGATTAGCTATTGTTCAGTCACTGAGTGCACAGCAGCAGAGAATGGGCTGTGATTAGAAGGTGGCTCGGGGTGATTACCTGCACTGCCTGCCACTGCTGAACCCAGTGAGGGCTGCACTGTTTGATTTCCAGTCATTCCCTGTGATTTTCCATCCTAGGTCCCTTTGTGACAGAACTTAGGTGCTTGCACTGCAGTTTGTTGTACAGAAGGAGAATTTCCCCCCAGCCTTTCCCAGACTATTTTGTGTATCTGCACATTCCCATATAGAGGGATAAATCCTCACTGCTGCCCAGGCAAACAGGGCTGCAGCTCCTTTTCTCTGAGCTGGTCACATAACCAGGACTCCACACGTTCTTGTCTCTCCCATGGTTAATTATAGTGCCCATCACATTCATCATCTCACCACCAGACTGTTCAGAATGTGACCCAAAACACTGCATTTATGTTTCCTTTGCCATTGGCTCCCTTTATTTTGAACTTCCTTGAGAAAGTCTGGTTAATGACTAACATATTATTAAAGAAATGAAAAAGCTTTCTCCACCATTACTGTGTATCAGTCTAATTATTTTAGCTTTGCCTGATGCTTTTAGAAACCTTGACACACCAGGCTGCAAACAACACAAAAACAGACAAGAAATGTACCTTCAAAGGCAGCTCATTTGTTCAATGATGCACTGATGGAGTCAAGGAGTGATTCAAAAATTTAACAGTACCTGACTTCTTTTTGCTAGAACAGAATGGAGGGTAAAGAGAGAAGGAAGTACTTCTAAAACTAGAATTTTGACCTTTCACTTCAAATACAAGTCTTTTCAATTCATGGCATCAAATAAAGTAATGGGCACATATTGCTCATCCTTTTTAAATATACATATTTTTGTACAAGTTCTTCTTTGCTTTAAAGCAGTTTTCTTCTTGCCCTGGACATATTTTCACTCCTACCTGTATTTATCCTCACATTCCATTTATCTCCTGTGGTCACCAGCTCTGTGCAATCTTTCCCTTTATCTATCCAAAGTACACAAACTTTTCTCTGCATCTCTCTCCAGAAATGCAGATATCCTCCCACTCAGTGAATTATGTCTGCCCTAACCACCAAAAATACCTGTATCTTTATGGCAGGCAAAACATCTGAAAGTAGAGAATTTAGTGATGCCATATAAAATCATCAGAGCACAACACATGGTGAATTACAATGTGTATCAGTCCACAGCTTTGAAGCCAAAGTCAAAATTCTCTTCAATCTGAAGTTAAGGTACTTACCTAAAAATGATCAGTTATGCAAAACTCACCTCCAGCTCTCTGACTATCTTGATAATTGACTGTTGAGTCTGTGCAGCACATTTCTCCTCTACTAAGCCCTCATTTTTCAGTTCAAGTTCTTCATTAGCTCTTAAAAGGTTCTTGCACTTATTCTGGAGTTCCTGCAGCTCTGCATCCTTTTCTTTAACTGTTCCATCAAGTCTCTAACAAAAGAAAACAGGCAGTTTTATGTTATTTACTCTAATATTAAACTGCAAAATATCAAACCTAACAAAATTCAGGAGAATATCCGAGGATGACCTGGAACATGTTCTCTACGTGCCTTGAACAAAGAGCTCAATTTAAGACACCAGAAACAAAACCAAAAGATACACAGCTCTCCCCACCTATGCAACCTTCTCAGGATTGAAAAATGAAGTCAAGGCATGCACCTTTGTCTCCAGGTACAGAGCAACCTCAGCTCCTACTCTCTGCACTGCTGGCTGAATACCATCACTACTTTTTTTACTCTGTGAAAACTGAGCTGAGGCCTGTTACCATTCAGGCAGGAACCTTCTTATAGAGGTCATGAAGATAAAATATTTCAGTATCTATGCCTATTCCTCAATTTCCACATTGTGCACAATAAACTGAAAATCATAAGCACTTCAGAGCTTTTACAACAGTGACAATCCTACATAAGTATTAGTAAAGCTTTCTTCCCCCTCTGTCCACACGCTTCACAAAACCCTAACAAGAAATCCTGGTGAATGCCACACACTCTGTAATTATAGATCTGTTCTGCAAATACAGTATTATGAGAAGTGAAGGATTATCATCAAAATCAACAATAACTCCAACTACAAATGTGATTTTGTAATACTTCCCCATACAAAATCAAATGATAACTTTCCATTTTTCATTTCAGAGTAAGTCTACCTACCTCAAGCAGCAGATCCTTGTGATTGACACTGTCTGTCAGCTGCCTTATAACAAGTTCTTGGCTCTGCAGCTTCTGATTGCTTTCACTCAAAAGAATATTGTAATGGTGTTCAACTGCTTTTTCTTTCTCAGTCATTTCACCATGTAATTTCTCTAGTTGATTTCTAAGGTCCTACAAAAAAAAAAAGTAACTGAATATGCAGCAAATCAACCTTATAGATAGTTTAAGACTAACAACCCACACTATCACTGAAGAATGTATTGAAGCCACTTTGTCTTGGCATCAATGAATACAATTAAAGAAAGAACAATTTTCAGATAAGATGTCAGTATTTTCTTCCATAAATCTAGGTTGTTGTTTACATGCTTTACATACAGAATGGCTGGTCTCCAAGGCTGTTGGGAAAATTATGCACATAGATGTTGTCAGAATGAACATTCACTTCTGAGTCAATTTACTCCCTGGCAAGAAATAGGAGAAAACTGCTTACAGGTGATGCAGTTTGTCATTTGCCTTTTTTCTCATCCCACCATGAAAACTGTTGCACACTGGTTACTTTGGCATCAAACAAAAGGTCAGAAATGTTAAATTTTTTTTATTTTGACAAGAACACAAACTACAAAGCCTCATGATCAGAAGGGATGAACAGAACTTGATCTTGACTCTGGCTCTGTTAATTACTTCCTGCAGCTCCAAGATTAGCTGCATTACCTTCACATCTTAGCTTCCCACCAGAGAAACGTGGACATTTTTCTCCTAAATCATAGGAACAAACTCTTTCAATAATTTCTACACAGCAGCAGGTCCCAAGGACTCCAAGATCTGATCCAAGGACCAACATGAAATGCTGCAATGGAAGAGCAGCAGCTCCTGGGCTGCATCAACCACAACCACAGCTCTCTTCTGCAGCCCTACAGATCTGCCCCACTCCAGCTGAAAATCCACCCCTGAAAACACAGCTCTCTATGGGGTTTCAAAGTCTGGCCACCTGACAAAGCCTTGAGTCCCAAGAAGTAACATCCAACAATTCCTATTCCTTAGATGCTGCTAGGCACCAGGACAAACACAACATCTATGTGAATACATGAGATTATCAGCATGGAAATTATAGTCAGCTCCCAGTTAGAGTGGAAAATATTTAAGAGCACAGGACAGCACGAAAATTTCCAATGTGGCTTCTCTGTCCTTCCTCCTTCTCTCCCACCACCACTGTTCTGGTCAGTTCCAACATTTTTGCTGGTTGGCTGGGGAGTTTCCACACTGTCAGTTGAAGGAGGCAAAGTCTGCAGAGACACCAGCCTCATTTTATACACTTCTCCTCTGCCTCTACTGCACATATCGTGTGGAAGAAAGAGAGGTAGAAACTTTTAACACAGGAGTTGTTGCCTAAAGTTAAACAATTAAAACTTACAGGAGACTTTATACTATCTAAACTTCTGTTCAGACCCAAAGAACCAGGTAACACAGACTACATCTTCAAATAAATGTTTGCTATTTATTCCCCAAAAGGGCCCATTTGTGAAGTAACATGAGCCCTTTAAATAGTTTGCACATATGGTAGTCACTTATAAACTTTATTTTTACCTCCACTGGGATTTAAAATTTAATAGTTGTTTCTTATTCTAAGTCCAAAGAAATAGCACTAGTGACATTTTAATTGTAGTCTCTTTACAAACTGTTTTATGTCCTTTTCTTGACTTAATTACCTTGCTTCATGCAGGTTCACATCAAATCCTTAACATCACTTTATTACTTCAGTGTTTTATTTGTTTATTTTGCACATTAAATGCAAAATGTCATTTACAAAGCCTTTTGGTTTACTTTCTTCATTTTAGCTGAATCCTGGAGATGAAGCTAAGAAACACCTAACAGCTTCAAAAACCCTCTCAAATATTATTCAAAGAAGGATTACACCCCAACCCTAATTCTACAAACTCTTTTTTTCCAGGAGCAAAAGAACCACTTGCTTTTTCAGGAGCAAAAGAACCATCTTGATAGTGATGCTTGATTAAGAAAACTGAAGAAAGCAGAATCAGGTCCAAGTTTTGTCTAGATACCCAAACCCTCCAATATGTTCCTGTTTTTCCCTAACTGCTGCCTATAAATACAAACTGCAGTGGGAAGTAGTGCAAGCTCTGATAATTGCAAAGGCTTTTGGCTCCAAGTTGTGGAGTTCTTCAAATGGGTCACGTTAAGCCTATTCCCACACAGCACTGGAATTGGAAGCAAAGGATCAACAGCAGTGTTATCACATTCCCTGTGCTGCAAAGGTCACTCCTTGGCTTTTTCAAGTGTTATTTTTATACTATGATGTTACTGAGCAGCTTTAACTGACACATCACCTGTAATTAAACTTCAGGAGACTTGTCATCTGGCCTGCAACTTCAAGTGACCAACATTATGACTCTTAATGAAAACCATAAGGTTGAAGATGACAGACATGCAGCGTTAGAAAGATGCTACTGCAACAACTGTACTGCACCTGTTACCTCAGTCCTCCTGGTGCACAGCACCTGTCAGGTACAAAAACCAGGTTTCTGCCTTAAAACAGCACAACTCTGTAATGGCCAGGTTTCTGGGAAGAGCTGGACTCACAAGGGATGTCATTGTGGAAAAAAGTAGAAGAGCCTGTGTGAGATTTGCAATTTGCACATAACTTTGCCTCTACTATTTCTGCCCCCTGAACTCCCTAAATCCTTCCTAAGGCAAGCTAAAGGTGAGACTGAAAATTACCTCCTTTGCACGAGCTTGAATTCTGTAACACACCAAACTATCCATCATTGTAGCAGGTTGCTTGAACTCATTGACCACTCAAATTGTCTGGGAGAAAATCTATTGGTTTCTATACATTGACTTGCAAGGGTAATATAGTACCTACAGCTCTCAGAGCATAAACTTTGCAATTCTCTCTGCCAACCTTTTCCCCAAGAGATTTTCCTATGATTAATGATAGCTGAACTAAGAAAAATGAATGTGAAACACTCTAATATAGAAGACTGGAGCAGATGCCTCCCCCTCCTTGTCAGATGAAAACCAGTTTGGTGAATAATTAAGTTATGAAGCTCCAAAATCTTCCTATCAGGCTAAACTACAGCTAGGAAGACTAAATAATAAATTCTGCCTAATGAGTTATTATGCATTTCCCCAACCAACTGATCAAATATGAATATCTAGTAAATACACTTTAATTGTCTACATTTAGGCCTGGAGAGAGAATGGATATGTGAAGTGTTTAGTCATGTAAATTTGAACAAACTTCTCAAGGAAGAAGCACTCCATCCCTGTTACAGGCACAGTGCCATGATAGCCATGAACATCAAGGATGAGATGTTTATTCCTCACCAATAGTGTGTAAAAATAAAAGTCCAAAGTTTCTTGTTCCAAAGAGCTTTAAATGATGTTTAATAGCATCTTGATAATGATGCTTAACAACAGCTTTTGGAAAGTACAGAAGTGAAAGAGCTTTTAAAAGCTCTTTCAGATACCTTTTGAAGTACCCACCCTAAGGCAGGAACATGGTTCAAGAACATCTAAACCCATTAATCCAGGAAACTCCTAATATTGGACCAAGTCTGTGATCTGCATTATCAGCTCATGTGTAACAGTCTTATTTGATTTAGTTTCACCTTCTTCTCTTCCAGGACAGTAATGCCCAATTCATGTCCTGACAAACTGGGTTTACAGCAGGCTGAGAAATACATTTTAGGGGGATTGTTTGTTGGGATGTTTGGGTTTGTTTCTTTTTTAATGAATAGATGCAAAAATTAGCATTACCCTACTTACAGCACCTGCAAATTTCCCTGTGAATGAGTGAAGAGCTAGGGCAGCAGTTCCTTACAGAAGTTGAGGGCATTTTCTACAGTTTATACACTTTTTTGCTAACTTTATTCCAACAAAATAGAAACGCTGATGAATAGGCATCTTGGAGCATAAATAGAACTCAGTTTTTAAGGCTGTCTCATAAAAAGTTTGCAGCAGATCACCAAAGCAGTCTCCTCTTTGTCAAAGAGCAAAATCTCACAGCATATTGTTTAACTCCCACATATCTACTACTTAATGGGCAACACTTCACAGGCAATGTGGTTCTATCCAATGTACTTGCAGCTCTGAAATTGAAGCAGCTGTTCTGCAAGGAGTAGAAAATAGGTTAGGGATATAATTTTTATAAGACTGCTCATCTTTTGGCAGGAATGCTTTTCCCTAAGGAGCTCATAATTTACATGAAAAACTTGGACATAGTGGAGTCAAATAGGACTTCTGTAATCCAGCTAACTTCAAATCTCCTGGCAACTCCCTCTTCAGTCCTATTTTTACTGTCTTTCCTGTACAGTTACATTCTAGCTGCCCTGAAAGATGAAAAAAAAATCTGAATAGAGAAGACAGTTAAATATAAAATACTTCAAATCAATAAATGTTCTTTGTGGCTGTTTTACTGACAGCAGCGATCTGTTCTCGCTCTCCTTAACCTCAACCCCCTGAAGAAATCTCAAAGCACACCAAAGATAGAGATTTTGTGATGGCAGCCAAACCACAGTTGACAATCAAACAAAAATGCATTAAATTGGGAGTAGGAGCGGGAGAGGAACTTAATTTATTTGTAGGTAAAGAGACCCCTCTGCTGGTTTTAAGGAATAGTGCAGGAGCAGAAATTTCCATGTCTCCCTGCCTTATTAAGGTCCTTATTTAATAATGGAACCAAAACATCTAGTGAATAAAGACAGGCTCATTAAATCTTTTATGTAATTTAATATAACAGGAGACTAATCCCTAACTGAGGAGGATCAGACTCTGGATGCAAGCAGGACTCTGCTCATTATGCAAATGCTGCCCTCGTGGAAGCAATGGTGAGAAGACTTTAGCAAAATCCACATGACAAAGCATTCAGGTGAGAAATGGTTTGTGTCAAAGCCTCAGCAAAAGGTGCATCCTTTTTCCAAATGAAGAAAAGGAGAAACTTCAAATTGGTCATTCACTTTGTTGCATCAGCTGTGAGTGCTGGGAGCAGGAGAGCTTATCTGAATGCCCACAGCAAGGTAAAAACCCTCAAGAGAGTATGAAGCAGCAGAATTAATGAACAGCACTTCATTTTTATGTTAAACTGTGATCAATTAATCCTGTGCTTTGGGTCTTTTACAAGCAGAAGTTATTTAATATACAGCCTTTACAGTGACCCTGCTAGGACAGCAGGCTGAGGTTTGGCTCCAGGTCACAATTAGAAGAAAGCTTAAGTCGTGAAATTTAAGATAATCTATAGACATGCAAGAAGAAAAATATGGCAGAAATCTGAACATACATCATCAGAATTCTCCCATCAGAAAAACTGGAATCAACAGTAACCATTTATCACTTTTAAAGGTTAATGTTTTTTTTTTTTTCCTAGGATCTAATTATCAAAATTATATATAAAATATTATTCTGTGCAGTTTATGTGCCAGAATTTTCCTCAATCTTCGCACACAGCAAAAAGTGTTTTTTCATCCCAAAAGTTATTTAAATTTAAAACCTAATTTTGTTAGAAAAGGACCCGCTAAAGCACTGAATGATTTCTAGACTTTAGGAAAGAAAAACGTGATAATAACATTAATGGTTTTGTCACTTCTGCTCTTCTGCAGCTGTGCTTCATCCAGCTCCTTCTCCATTTTCTCTCTTTCCAAATTCAGATCACTCAGCTCTTGACCAGTGACTTTAATGATCCTCTGCAGCCTGCGATTCTCAGCGTCCTTTGTGAGGTTCTCCGAGCGCAGCTCTGCCAGCAGGGTCTCCTTCTCCATCAGCAGAGCCTGATAATCTGCAGCACCCTGAAACACACAGCAGCATTCAGAAGGGGTTTTGTGGAGCTTGGGAGTCTTTATTCCCACTGCATCCCACAACCCTGCCCCTCTTCCCAGTGTTTCAGAATTGGGGTGCAAAGACACGGTGAAATGACAAAACAGGGGAAGTGTAACACTAAAACCTTCCTCTCCTTCCTTTCCATGACATCCAGTGCAGGCTGAGGAAGTCTGAGGTGACAAAGAACGAGACAAAGGTTGACATGCAAAGGAGTCCACAGTGCAGACAAGGTCATGGCAGTATTATTGATTCACAGAGCTTTAATTACATCAAACTATTTCTGGAGTAGAGTCCAATTTCAATCTGGGCTAGGCAGGAAGTTACTGAGTCTTTCATGGCATCACAGAATTAAGGTTGGAAAAGACCTTTAAGATGGAGTCCAGCTGCCAACCCAGCACCAGCACCGTGCTCACCACCAACCCACATCCTCAAGTGGCACAGCTGCACATTTTTGGAGCACTTCCAGGGATGGTGACTCCACCCTTCTCCTCGGCACAGGCCTATTTTGTGTTCTCACCACACACAGCTACAAGTGGCCCTGGAGCCAGAGCAGAGGTGACAGGAGCAGAGGCTCTGCAGCACCTTTTACTCACAGAGCTGCCTTAGCTCAGGGCTGGAGCTAAGGAGCAGAGTGCTCAGGAGCAGGACTCCCTCTGCAGTGTGGGCTCTGTGGACAGCAAGGATCCATCACACACATTTGAAACTTAGAACTTCTGAAAAGTTTCAGATATCATGAAGTGCCTTTTCTCCTTCACACACAAAAAAAAAATCACATTTTCACAAATAACATTCCAGTATTTTATAAATAGTGGTTTCACATTTTTTGTATAAATAAATCCAAGCAGGTGTCTCACACCCAGTTCAACTTTGCTAACAGGAAGCCTGTGCTGGCACCATACTTTTGGGAAAAAAAAAACAAAACTCAAGATAACATCAGCTCCCCAGATATTTCTGTCTTTATTTTTAACTTATTCTGATATGTTTCTCCCTTAAAGATTCTCAGTTGGTTTAGATTTAAAAAAAAAAACAAAAAGGAGAAACAAGGTAAGTTATTCTAACATTCTATTGTTCAAATAATTTGATTTAGGATTTTTTTTTCAAAGTAATAAACATGAAAAATTTTAAAACATTTTAAACTGATTTCCATTCCTCTGCTTTCAAAGATAGCAAGAACTGCCTGCTGTGTGAATTACAGAGAAGGGAGAAGCAGGAATGGAGGAAATCACAACAAATTGCTTGTTCTTACCTTGAATTTTTGGACATGTGCCTTGTGAGTTGCCTCTCTTGCCTTAGCCAACGAAGCATTTAACTCTTCAATTTCAGAAGCCAGCTCCTCATTCTTTAAATAAAGTGAAATGAATACTATGTAGGAAGAGTTATTTCCAAGGGATGGCAATGCAGTAATTTCTACCCCATCTCATTAAACATTCATCCAACTACACAAAACACTTTCAAGAGCACCAAATGCATCACAGTAAATATTATATAAAGAAATTCTTGCTGTTATGCACTCACTAGACTGCCTATCACTCAAGTGAAGTATTTCCCACTCTTCCACACAATCTGAATTTCAGCTGATGTTGACCTCACTCATTTCAGCTGCCTTTGACAGCTCCACTTACTCAACAACATGAAATACCCCTCGTATCTTCTAAGTGGTGCTCAGAGCTGATAAAAATCAGTATGCAACTGAAAACATTTTTTATCAAGCTCTTAAGGGAGGAAGATCTTAACTGATGCTTTTTCCTCTCCCCTTCAGTCCAAGAGCCCAAACTGCAGACAAGCAGAACTGCTTAGAGAGGTGACTGCAGTGACAAGCACCCACTCGAGGCCTCCTCATGGTTACAGCAACATCAGACCCTGCCACACACACAACACCCCCCCTCCGTGGTGCTTCAACAAACCAGCACGATCACAATACCCTCACCTCTTTTTCCTTTGCTTTTACAGCAACAGTTAGTCCTTGGATAGTTTTATCCCTTTTTAAACCATTCTTCTTTTCAACAGCAAGCTCATTTTCTCTCTCTTGTAGCTCTTCTTGGAGTGACTAAATTAGATTATGTGAAAGTTGCATTAACTTCCCACTAAGAGATACTGTAACTGCACATTAATAAGTACACTCCCCCAGAGCTCTTGGAGCTTATTACTCAGATTACCAACATAAAATACAGTCCCCAAAATGAGAGGCAGCATCATAAAGAAGTGCCTGGAATATTGTAAAAGAAGGGGGCAGGCCACGAGCATCAGCTTCAATATTTGATGAGTGTGACTATCAGCTTTACTGAAAATTGCTTCAAACACAGGAGGGGTCCTCCTGTCATCCCAAATAAAAGAGAATTTAACAGAGGACCTGCTCTGCTTCCCTTGGAGTCAAGGCCTCCTGTGCCTTTGAAAGGATAACACAGGGAGCCCACCACACTCTGCAAGGGGTCAAGGAAACAGGAGCAAAACTGGAACTTACCTGAATTTTTTTTTCAAAGGAATTTCTCTCATTTTTAAGCTCCATTCTAAGAGCCTATAAGAACGAAACAGTTGTTATGGCCAATTTCATTCATTCTCAACACAAATACATTCATTAAGCATTAAAGTAAAGCAAAATGAGTTTAAAAATCCTGGGCATGAAGTAAGCCAGTCAAAAAAAAAATAGAACAAAAGCCCTCAAAACATGTTCTTCCAAGCATAAGACAGAACAACTGCACTTGCTGAGTTAATAGAGGTGCATTTTTATGTGACATTTATCTTTGTCAGCAAGATGCTTTTATCAAGAGAGATTTTAATTAGCACTTTTCCCCGGGGAGGTTACAGAATTATTTGTTTTAAAAAAGTAATCATATAAAACCAGAGTTGTGCAAAGGTATTCATCAGATTTTTTTCTCCAATACTGCCCCCAAATGATCATATGCACCCTGTCCACCTTCTGTGAAATGGTTATAGATAATGATATTTTCACCTTGAAACACAAATACTCTTGTGAAACCAGTATATATTGATTTAATTGCAAGACCACCATGAACTGAAAACTTTTACTACCTCTAATCAATCCAACTATAAAAGATTCTTGACATAGACAAAAAAGTGTGTATGTACTGAGCTGAGCAATATTAATTTCCAAAACAAAAGGGAAGAAAAATTCTCAGATGCCTGACAACCTCCATAATTAACTTTCTTAGTTCTGCCAGCTTTAATTTTGTCTTTGAATAACCAATAGGAAAAAAAAAAAAAGAAGACAATAAGCCTCAGGATTTGTTTCTACATTTCAGCTTTCAGGATCTGTTTTCCTGTTTAGGAGTCAAGTGAAATAAAAGACTGATTCTTGCACTTTTTGTAAGCTAAAGGGTAAAGGGTAAACTTGCACTTTATTTCATGAGATGTTTTTATGCCTACCTCCCTTACCACAGCTTTTATTTTAGCCCATAACAGCAGAGACACTTTCCAAGAACAAATTCTCAAGTCACATTCTTAACTTTTATAGCAGTTATGTCATGCAGTGAGGGATCTATTAACATCTAGGATTTCTCTAATTTATACTTCTGTAAAGCAACTGTACTCTATCTATTCCACAGGCATTGAGTCAGTGAAACACAACCTCCCACTGAAGGAATAGATAAATAAGGATGAATTTTGCCCACCAAGCCACAGCATAACCCATGAATGGTAAGGAACTGGAAAATGGAGGAGGAAATATTTTAAAGAACTAGTTGTTGTCACACACATAGTGTCATGTATAAAACCTTTAAAATCCTACCCCCCATGAGATTTCTAACATATAATTCATCAGGCAGTTTCCTCACCTCTATCTCACTATCCTTTTCAAGACTCAAGGCAATGGTAAGTTCTCTGATCTTTTCTGCTGCCAAGTTCCCATCAGAAGATCCACTCTGAGACTTTTCCTTCTCAAGGTGTTGAATTAGAGCTTCTTTACTTTTCAGTGACAGATTCAGTTGCTCTATAAGTCTAAAATTACAAGATTTTAAGTATTAATAATCTTGCACCATCTACCACCAATTCTCCAGTCATTGCAGTGAATCTTGCAGACAACTCTCCCAAGTGAAGATTCAAGACAGTATTTGTAGAACTTAAGGAAGGACTTTCATAGCCCTGGAAAACCTGAAAAGGAGCTCTAACTAACATAACCCAACAGGGTTGAGCTATCTGCAAAGTGTTCTTTCTTATTTTTCTCCAATACCACTTCACATATCAACAGTTACATTTCAATATTTTACTGACATTGTCCTTTACAGCACACACAAAAACCTTATTAAGCTATTTCCTTTCTTAGCCCACACACCACATCCTTATGTGCCTTCAGCAAGTGTCTCTCGAGTAGTCAGTTTCATCTAAATTTGTATCTAAGTGGTTCCCATTTCACATAAACAACAAAAAAAACCAAACCAAAAAACCATACTAAAAACAAGTCAGGTCAGTGCTGTTGTCTTCTGTCAATACACATCTTCACACTCCCAGTATTCCAAGAACAATAATGATGTTTTATGGCAGACCTGAGTGTTACACATGAAAACTTTGCAGCACAAGATGCCATCCCTCATGTTTTGTATCCTGGGTTGTATTTCTAACAGTGTTTCTCTTCCTATTAAATTTACCAGCCTGACCTATGAGCTTGTGTTTCACACATCCTGACCCTTGAAGGCTTTCAGGGAACTTTTAAAGACGACTTTGCTCCACAAAGCACTAAACTGGTTGCTGTGTTGCTATTCACTCCATGGATGGCCAGTAACTCTCATGTACCCAAGGGTAGGACCAAACTAATCAAACCCAAAGCTGTGCTGACTCTTCACACTTTTGCAATAAAGAATTGCAGCAGATAGAAACATTACTGGCAACAGTTCTGACCTGTCTTTCTCAGCTTCTGTAACCTTGTCCACATCCTTGGCAGGGGCATTCATAATTGAAGCAAGTTTCTGCTCAGCAGCAATTCTCAGAGCTTTCTCCTTCTCTGTCATTGCAAGGGCTTTTTCCACCTCTTCTTGGGCAGCTTTAAGATTCTGAAATTAAAACACACAATCCTGATGCCTCTAAGAACTAAATGACCATGAATTTTTTCACATACTGAAGTTTCTTTTACCCAGCATATGTCAGGATGTTTAATTTAGGAACTTTTACCAAGTATTTCAAGTTCTTTTTAAATGTTTCTGAACTCTGTGTCTGAATTTTCAAGATCAATACACTTTCTGTGCTACAGAAAGAAGGGAATTCTGCCTCAAAGAAATAAAAAATACCCTAACTGATAGCAGAAGTGGAAACAAAAGTGCCCCTATCCTATGGTTTTAGATTTAGCAATTATAAAATGGTTTTGTCCTACTGTCCTCCCACTATCATAATAAATAGCTACACTTAAATGAAAGAGGTTAAAGAAGGGCTTTTTTGTTCAATAAAATTAATATTCCCAAGCTCACTGTAGCTAATTGGAACTCTCTCCAACATCATTTATAATATTGTGCAGGAATTGATAAAGTATGAACCAGACATTTTTCTCTTAAACAGCAAAAGCAATGGAGATAACAGCCAGAGATTTCAGTCAACTTCCCCGGGGTGACCCAGCTCACAAAGATGGAGAACACCAAAAAAAAAGACATAGAAAACAACTTGCCATATACTAAATCAAATTTTGATTCAGATCTTCATTTTTACATTGCAAGCTTCCCTGCTGTGCTCACCCAATTTAGTTTCCTATGAAATAGAAGCCTCCTTGTAACCTAACAAGCCATTTTCCCCCTTGGCTTCACATCTAAACTAAAAAGCATCTCTTTGGAGGAGGGAGAGGAAAAGCTCCTTCACCACTGAACTTCTCCACCAACCCCTCTCCTGAAAAGCTGTTTTGCCAACATTCACCTGTCAGTCAAGAGCTCTGAAGGAAATTAATCTTTGTTAGCACTCCCTAGATCTATATAAATACATGGTGCTGTGTAAACCTGCGACTAAAACCACACTGCAGTGTTTAAATTCATAAGCAGAATAAAATCAATGTCAGAGGCCAACAGTATCTTTGGGCTACAGAAAATACCCCATCTCCATGAGACCAGAAAATCTGCTCTTCAACCTGTCAGATCTGGAAAACACCAGCCTGACTGCCTGATTTGGGACCGAGGAAGAAATTTAAGAACTTCTCTACCACTTCAACAGCACAAATAATGCTTTCAGAAATCCCAGTTCCACTAAAATGAGTAATAGGTCATGCAAATTCCCCTTTCCTCCTCCCTGAAGGAACTCACTTTAAATGGACTTCAATCATCCCTGTGGGTCCCTTCCCCTTACACTACAATTGCCCTGTAAAGTAACCAGAACTCAACAATAAATACAGGAATAAACTGTCTCAAGCACAGATAGTGAGGAATGAAAAAAGACATTATGAAAATATAGGCTGAGCACAGTATCAAATCTCAGATAACTGTACAAAGACAGCAGTGATTCCTTTATATTCCTTCAGCTGTGGTCACTCACCTCTTCCAGAAGGTTTATTCTGCCAGTCAGCATTTCCTCCATCTCTTGCATCTTCTTTTGTGCCTCCTTCCCATGCTGCACTTCAGCATCACCTCCCTGGGCCAAGCTTTCAACTGCCTTACTGCAAGACAATAACACAGACATAAATCCCAGTGCATATCAACGTGGAAAACATTTCAGGTCCCAGTTTCAGGCTGATGGGTTATGCTCCAGCATCTTCCACCTTCTCTGTACCTGCTTATCACTTTAGGGTTCAATACAAACATCTACAGACTATGCAGCAATTTGGGTGCTGTGAGTTCCACATAAAAGCCTTGGTACAGTGGATAAAGAAGCATTTTAGATGTATGATAAGAAAGTGAAATATTTCTAAAGCTTCCAGATACACTATAAAGCTTTCAGCAGAGCTGTGTTTTCTACAGGAAGCAGCACTGGAATAAATGGAAGACACAGAGCTGCTGAGATCTCTCCATTTGCCTTTTCAGTACTTGTTAACCCCTTGTGAGAGAAGAACAGGTAGTGTCACCTTGCTCAACACCTTGTTCATGACTGCCACCTAAATTTTGCTTTCTAGCATGACCTTGTGCAAGGTTCCCTTCAAAGCACAGCAATACCCTCTGAGCAACCTGGAGAGATCAAACAAAATTCATCTGCTCCTCAGGAAAACAAAGAAAATTCCATTGCAACTGAGGCCCGTGGGGCAATCAACAGCTGCCAGCCTGGATTAGTTCTGAACCAGGCATTTCTAAATAAGTGCCCTTTAGATCCTCCAATTCCTAAAGCATTAGGACAAAACACATAGAAACAAATCCTAAGTAATGGACATGAAGAAATAAACTGGTGCTTACTAGGCCTTGATGAGTAGCTTCTCTCTCTCCTGCAGTTCTCGCTTCAGACTTTCTATCTCAACTCTCAGCTCAATGTTCTGTGACAGAAGAATAAAAATGTCTGGAAAGAACTGGAAGATCACCCATCCCAAAAGTTATTGGCAGTGTGTAGATTACTTTTTGCTCGGACCAGCAAATATAAAGTATCATTGGGATAAGAATAGACATTTAGCTGTTAAAAGACATATTTTGCAAGGTTCAAGCCTTCCAGAAATATCAATAGCATTAAGGACCATTGCACTCAAGCAATACAAATCCCCTGCACACACATTTAACTGCTCTTATAGGGAGTACTGCACTTCAGTTTGGGAATTTCTAGGGTTTCCAAGCATATTTTTTCTTT
The DNA here is from genome assembly GCA_003676055.1 of Chloebia gouldiae. Classification (NCBI taxonomy): domain Eukaryota; kingdom Metazoa; phylum Chordata; class Aves; order Passeriformes; family Passeridae; genus Chloebia; species Chloebia gouldiae. Next base: position 4,122,440 of record QUSF01000027.1, on the reverse strand, counting down.
AAGCTACAAGATATATTATTTTCTTTTCAAAACCTGATTTTATCAACTACAGAGGTTTTTAGTAATTTTAGAATTATTTTGTTGTAGCCTGAGGAAACCTCTCATGATGTAATTGTACAAAGAACTCCTTGGCCAAGAAGCTGACAAACACCATTTCAACACATCAGCAATTACAAAAAAATTAGCAGTGGAGAAGACCAGGCAGCAATATTTAGCTGCAACTGTGATCTAACCAAAAATCAATTTATGTTCTTAACTACTGAAATATGCATCAAGAGAGACCCAAGTTTCCATCCCATTATGGAAAAGAGATCTGAGGAAAGCACCTATTTAGGTCACTTTAATTTAAGTTATTACTAAAAAGGATAAAGTCAGAATTCAATCATCCCATCAAAATTTCCAGTAACAAAAAAAGACTTAAAGTCAAGTGAAACAGGCAAAAATAAACAAAACAAAAAATCTCTTCAAAAAGAGATACAGTTTCAGGAATGTTTCTAAATGCCTACGATTTTGTAGATTTCTTCAGTGGGACCATCAAACTTCTGCTGCATTCGCTCCTCCAGAAAATAAATACGAAGTTTCAGGTTGAAGTTTTCTTTTTTCAGATCAGTGATTTGCTGTGAAAGAAGAAAGATAATGAGAAAAAAGGGAAAAAAAGGAAAAATCATAACCTCCAACAGTTTTGCTTTCACCAGTGCAATTTCACCTCCTCCACATGGTTAAACTCATACATACATGTGGGTGACACACACGTATGTCCAATTATGAAGGTGTTAATTAAATATGTAATAGCCTTGTACCCTTTGAACTATTCCCTAGAGTATCAAAATACTGACTGACTTGACACAATAAGAATTCAGGAGAGATTTTTGAATCTAACAACATTAAGTAATGCTTCTAAATCATAGAACTTGAACACAATGCAAGACACAATACAGTTTTCATGTTGGAACAGAAATATTTTCTAAGCAAAAGCCTAGGAAGGCAGCTTCATTAACAGGACCCAGACAACTTTATTCATAGCAAGAAAAGCCACAAGTACACAAGTGAGCCCAATCGAACACAAATAAAACCTTTATCCCATCCCATAATTCATAGTATAATTCTTTGGGGAAAAAAATGCTTATCACTTTTAACCTTCCTTGTAGAAGCAGTAACTTAGTTGATGGTTTCATTAAAGAAAGGAGTCTCCCTCTAAATTTTTTTAATAGAGGAAGCATAAAACATTCATTCAAATAAGACTCATGTCCCCTGCCAGATGCTCTCAGCAAATGGAAATCTAATATGTTACAGAGCTACTAATAAAACATTTATGTAGGCTTTTCCAGAACATTACAGTGCTATTTGTTAAAATTATTAGCAATACAATTTCCAAAATATTTGGCTTGTGAAACCCAGGATTACTTTCTGTAACTGCACTCAGAACCTGCATCTGCAAACAACTGTTCAGTTTAATAATCCCTGCCCAGAAAGCTGCTTTGTCATTATTCACAGAAGTGAAAATCATCAGAGCAATTGAAAATCCTACATAAACTTTGTGGCTCACTCCCACACCCTGAAGCAACCTGTCAGTAAATCATTCCCAACACTCCCTGCTCATTCAGAAAAAGTCCAAGTGACAAAAACACTCTGAAGTTGTACCAGCTGAACTTCGAATAAGTCTCCCTACATTCAATATATTTCTGAGTCAAAAGGAGAAAATAATTTCAAAATAATTCAGCATTTCACAACTCTAGTTACATGTATTTCAGTAGCACCAGAGATAAACCAAAGTGCTTAAGGGTAATATTTTCAAAAGGCAAATGGAACAGACTATGCAATCATAAACCAAGGAGTGAAACAAATGTCATCTCTGATGTTCAGTTTCTTGGATGAATGTTAGAACATACAGACAATTTACAAGTTATTGCTTAATGAAAGAAAACATGTAAAATGTGATAAAGCTCACACTGCAAAAAGATTTTAAAAGCAACCCTCTGTACTTATGCAATTGAAGACTCAGTCTTAATTCCTTTATGCATTTTGATTTCTGAATTTAAACAAAAGGAATGAAAACCAGGACAATCATATACATCCTGCACAAAATATTCCACAGCATGAACAGCATGGCAGCAAATCCTAGCTCACATGAGCTCTGTTCCAAGCCTGCATGGAGCCAGTTTTGTTCAAAAGGGATTTGTCAGCAGTGGCTGAGGTTTCACAGCACAACAGTTTTCAACTATAAAGGCTGTTTTAGATTTACAGCAAAACTCTAAGAAGGATTGGAGAGACAAGAAAGAATCCCACAAATGCTATTAGCCAGCTCCCTTAAGTGATACCCATGAACACCTCAATACCCATAACAGGGTCCTCCTCAGAGATGCTTTTCACTTTACCCATGTAATCATGTTTTCTATAATAGAATGGTTACCTCCATATTGCAACAGAGTGGGACTCCATAAATAATTCAAAAATCTGCACTTCCAACATTGCCCAGCTCAGCACCCGCTCCAGGTACAAACATTAAAGGACCTTTCCTACATGGATCCACTGTTTAGCCCACCTAAGGGTCTTTACATCCATCCTGTTCTCTCTGAGCTATGAGGCCAGAGCCCATTCTTTTCATTACATCCTTCTTACAGCCTGTAGGAATAACAGAGTTAGAGAAATAAGTTTACTGTGTTTAATGTATATTCTTCTTCCTTCATGTCAATGGATCTTTGAGCTTCATTGCACTACTGGCATCCATAAAAGTTCTCATTCCCAGGGGAAGTTTTACAGCTCAGTTTAACACGAGGGGTCTGAGCATAGCAGGATGCCAGACCTGTGGGGAGGCCCCTGCTCTACATCACACAGGACACACAGCAACAGATTTTTCCTTCTTTCTGCAACTTCTTTTTCCCATGCTCAGGAACCCTGCAGACAGTAAAACACTAGCAAAATGTATATTCTAGACTGGGGTCTTTGGCACACATCACAGGAAGAGATTTTAAGCACATAGCAATGCCAAGGCAGTGTCTGTCTAGCCCAGCCAACACACAGAAACAAGAGAGAAAGGGAAATAGATATAGACTACAAAAAAAACATCCTTCACCAAAGGCTTTCCAAAACAAGCTATAAATTCTGAGCAAAAAGCACAGCTTTCTTCTCAGGGGTCATGTAAGGCCACAAGAAACTGAAAGAGTTTGTAAGAAACACTCATTTCAAACACAGCATTTCCACAAAAGATAGCAGCAGCAGCACACTGAAACTGAAACTGCAGACTCTTGGCACAGCCCAAAGGCAGCAGCCACAGCTTTTATCTCTAGCAATCATCTCAGAGATTTTAGACTGCCTTCCCCTCTACAGCTTCTTCACACAACAATAAATACCTTAAAAAATTTTCACTCTAGTCCTTAACAGGGAAGTTGTCCTGCAACACAGCCCAATCAAACCATCCAGCAGACATCAACAACTGTCTTATTCAATTTTAAAAGCCTGTACAGTTAACATATTTTTAAAATCTAATGTTTTCCTTTATATTCTAGTAAGTGCCAAAATACTTCAATCTACAAAATTGTCACTGATACTGGACTTCTACAACACAAGCATTCCAAGCACACTCATGCCATGACGTTAAAAGGCATTATAGTACAGTCAATGAATTAAAAAGCCAAATCCCACACTAACCTAAATGAAAATAAACTTGATGCTTCCCTGAAATAAATCAGCAACAGATGTGCAAGCCAAGTTCTGATGTTTCTGGTGAGCTGCAGGAACTTCTGAGCAGAGGGTGCCAATTTTGTTTCACAACTTCAGCACAGCAGCTGGCCACTCTGAACAACAAATTCCTGCCTCAGTTTTTGAAAGCAACACATAAGAAATGGAGGTTCAAGGCATGGACAGGGACATTCACCTGGTCACACCTCCAAAAGATGTGTGTCAACTGACACAAACTAAGAGTCAACATGTCAACAAGCACGCTGGAAATATCTTGGCCATAAATCTGTCACTGAGTCTTACATTAAAAGTTCTGCTTACATTTTCATAGTCCTTCATGGTCCGAGCTCGAGCTGGTGAGACTGTGTCTTCTGCCACATCTGGTACCACTAGACATTAAGTAGACAGAACAAGTTCAGACAGCAGAATCTAAGTAGGGCTTCAATTTGGCAAAGGTCTACACTAATCTAAACAAAACAAAACCTTTAGGGAAGTGAGAAAGTCGCTGCTTGGCCCTTTGTTTACATTACATGTCAGTATCCACATTCCTTTCTGATCACAGTAAGCTGTCTATCACTTAAACTCCCAAATTCCATCACCCACCTAAATTATGATGTACACTGGAATTTGGCTATGTGAGGTGTGCTGTCAAGAATAAATCCTCCGAGCAAGACCTGGAGGATGCACAGCGCGCAGCTTCCCCAGCCCCGAGCAGAACGGCACCAGGCAGCGCTGGATATCCCCAGTATTTTAAGTGCACGCCGCACAAAACCTCTGATCATCTTATATAAGGCTGAAAGCCCTAATGACCCCAGGCAGCAAGCACACAGCAGCGACGGCAGCAGCTGTCGTCTTAAAAACTCTTAAATTGCGTTTAAAAAAGCGCATCGCTTAAAAGCTTTTTTTTTTTTTTTTCCTATTTGCCGCCAGTTTTTTTATCCCGCGGGTTCGGGGAGCAGCGCGAAGCGCCGAGCCGGGCAGGGAGGGATGTGCGGGCCGCGGCCCAGCCTTACCTTGTCGGGCGGGCCGGGGGTCCCCGCGGGAGATGTCCGGCAGCTGCGGGCCGCTGGGGAAGAAGGAGGAGAGCGCTGAGAGCACACCGCCCGCGGGCTCGCCCCCCGGCCCCATCCGCGGCCGGGCCCGCCACACGCACAGCACATCCCCGCCCGCAGCTCCCCCGTACCTGCCCTCGAGCGCCAGCGGCAGCGTCGGGTCCTCGCCCGGCAGCGAATCCATGGGCGGGCCGCGCCGCTCCCGCCGCCTTTGTGCGCGCCTTTGGCGGCTTCGCTGGAATTCAAACGCCCGCAATCGCTTCCGCCATCTTTGCGTCGAGCGCGCTGAAGCCGCCGCGGGGCGCGCGGGGGGCGGGCGCAATGGGAAGGCAACGGGAGCCGCCCTGTTTGGTGAGGGCGGCGGCCATGTTGGCTGAGGGCAGCGGCCATGTTGGCTGAGGGCAGAGCGGGGCGGCCGCTGAGGGGAGGGCGGCCGGAGCCCCGCGCTGACCGCCTGAGGGGACGCGCTGCGAGCCGGGTGATCCCCGCCGCTGCCCGGGCCCTGCTCCAATAGTGCACCCGTTTGGAAGGGAGGCACCAGGCGCTGGCTGGAGCTGGTGTTTACCGCGCTCCCCGCTGCGCGAAGCCGTCATTTGGCGGAAGAAATAAACACGTGTTAGTTCCACACTCTGGTCACTGCTCATCGCAACCGGCAGGGCTGCAGGCAGCTGCTGTCATCTCCGCACAGGCGGGTTTTGAATCATCTAGGAGGTTTTGGGGTTTTTTTTTTTCTTTTTTTTTTTAATATAAAGCAAAGTTGTAAGCGTGTCGGCTCTCCCACTTTTTGCGGGAGAAAATGCCACGGCGTTGGGTATTTCTGAAGATCAAGCTGAAGGGGGTAAAATGCTGCTGTTGTGGCCGCTCCTACGCGGGGCATGGCCAGGGTAACAGCGCTGGTCACAGGTGGAGCTCTGGACCCCTTGCTCTGCATCCTTGCCTTCCTTAAACTCATTTAGAACCCGTTTGCAGGACTGAAATACCCCCCGGCGATATTTACATCGTCACAGGATTATTTAGGCTGGAGAAGTCTTCTGAGATACGGAATCCAACCTTTGACTGATCCCTGCCTTGTCAGCCAGCCCAGCGCACTGAGTGCCATGTCCAGTCGTTCCTTGGACACCTCCAAGGACAGCGACTCTGTCACCTCCCTAGGCAGCCCCTCCCTCATGTCTAATCACCCATTTTGTGAAGAAATTTCTGCTGATGTCCAACCTGAACCTTGCCCCTATGGCTTGAAGCTGTTCCCTATTGTTCCCTGGAGCGGAGCCTGACCCCCCCGGCTGTCCCCTCCTGTCAGGAGCTGTGCAGAGCCACAAGGTCCCCTCTGAGCCTCCTTTTCTCCAGGCTGAGCCCCTTCCCAGCTCCCTCAGCCTCTCCTGGGGCTCCAGCCCCTTCCCCAGCTCCATTCCCTGGACACGCTCCAGCTCCTCAAGGTCTTTCTGCTCACAAGGGGCCCAGAACTGGACACAGCATTCAAGGAGCCTCACCTGTGCTCAGCACAGGGGACAGTCACTGCCCTGCTCCTGTGGCCACACTATTGCTGGTACAAGCAGGAGCCATTGGCCTTTTTCCCTGCCTGGGCACATCTTCAGCCATGTCAACCAGCACTCCCAGGTCATTTTCCACTGGGCTGCCTTCCAGCTGCTCTGCCCCCAGAGAGCATCAAGGTGGGACTCAAGTCCCTCATGCTGGGACTTGCTCTTAGCATTCTCTGTAACACAAGGAAGCACAGGAGTGACCCTGTGCATTAGATTTGGTTTCCTCTGTTGGGTTTGGTTTCCTCTTTGGTACCAACTCAGGTCGGGTTTCACTCACTTTCCTTTAGGCTATCTCAACGGGACTCTTAGCCAGCCAGGAATTAGGCCATGGATAAGGGCTGACCACAGGCCATGAATTCCATGAGCTTATTATTCCCAGTTCTGTGAGTTTATTATTCCCAGTTGGCCTGGTGCCTTGTAAACTCCATTTCCTCCATGCACCTGCAGTGTTTACATTGACACTCACCTGTCAAATGCCCCAGACTGGTGGGAGCAGCCACTGCAGCTCTGGATGTGTATGGTCGTGGTGGGTTTCCCATCCCTGCTTCATTCTTTCAGCTTCATGTGTACAAGTGCCTGATGGAGCTGCAACAGAGTCCCAAAATGCCAGAACTGCCAGGCACTACTTGGCACAAGTCAAGCTCTTAAGCCCACCTCCTGTCCAACTGGACATGCCTCATGCTTTGCATTTGGGGTCTGATGACCCCAAGGGATGTTTAGTCCCTTCAGCTCCCTGTGAGAGACCTCAAGAGACACTGGTCACCTTATGTGACTGAAACCCTTTTGCAGTGGCCTCTGCCAAGCTGAAATTAAGTTCACAAAATCAGGTCTGCCATATGGCACCAGGATCTGATCAGCCAGGAGGAAATGTGAATTTTTCTCATTTACAGAGCAGATCTTCATAAAATAAGTCCACTCACTTGAAAGGATAATACCAATTTGTTTAATCTTGTTTAAGGTTTCAGTGAGGTGTTACATATTTGATGTGGGTTTTTAAATCAGCATCCATCAGCCACAAGTGCAGAGTAAATCACTTCACACAGAGCACATGAGTCTGCAGAGTCACAGCCCACACACATGTCCAACACACTGTAGTCAAAAGAAATCAGCAGGGCCCTCCTTGTGAAGTTCATTACTTCATGAAGTGGCTGTCTGATGGACAAAGATGAGGATATATAGACATACATCCCTGCCTGACTTCCCTGGAAGTGCTCAGGGCCAAGCTGGCTTGGAGCAACCTGCCCTAGTGGAAGGTGTCCCTGCCCATGGCAGGAGGGGAAATGAGATGACATTTTCGGTTCTTTCCAACCCAAACCATTCTGTGGTCCTATGATTCTATGTATACACACAGCCAGGATGGAAAATCTCCCTGGGAAATTTACTGCACTGCCCCATGTTTTACAACCTGCAGTAGCACCACGAAGCTGCAAGGGGCAGAAGGGATTGGGAAATGTGTTGTTTAGAAGCAGTTAACAACTTGTCTTCAGATAATCTGCTTAATGTTGTTTAACCTTAAATTCATTAGCAGCACATTTGGGGAGATTACACTAAAGCCTCACGCCAGGAAGCCGTGTTGGAACTTTCTTTCTTCTCAAGGCAGCCTGAGACCCTTCTCACCTCAGGCAAAGTCCTAAAGGGAGTCTGGGAAAGGACTTCTGGGGAGTGCAGTGGTAGGGCTGAGCCGAGCAGGACGGGAGCCAGCCGCTGGCTGTGCTGGCACAAGGAGGGCTGCTGTCACCACCAGCTGAGCGCGGGTCCCCTCACCCTGCTCTTCTCACTCCCTGCTCTGGGGACCTCGTTCAGACTCAGTTCTGCCTCCTCCTCACACCGTTCTCAGCAAGATTCTCCCTAAGTTAGGTCACCACGATCCAACTGCTTTGCTAAACAAATCAGGTCTCAATAGACTCCCTTGAATTTCACCAGTGTGGCCCTTACACAGCTCAGTCAAACCTCTGAATGAACACTTAAAACCATGTGCTCGCTCAGTGTGTGAAGCCTTACCTCTCCAGATTCTTTGCTTAATAAGGACGGAAGAGTCACACACAGCCTTCACCAAAAAAAAAAGCCTTCAGCAGTTGTGTTTGCAAAACAAAATCAATTTCCCAACTCTGCCAAGTGAGAAGGAAATGCAAGTTTTCCACAGGCCCCTCTGCAAACACTCCCAGAACTGATGCCACAGACGTGGGTTTCAGAATATTTGTAACAAAAATGGCCTTTGAAAGACATCTGTGGTGATGGAGAGAAGTCTGATACAATATCATCATCCCATTTCCAGCTTTGCTCTGAGGGTTTTGTTACTAGTGATTCACATCTCTGACAAAATGTGTCCATGTGAATGATACAGAAAACAGTGGGGAAACAGTGATTGCCTGTGGAGATCCCAAACACAGCTGAGGGCTGGGATTGTTCATAGCAGACACAAGAGATCAGAGGGCTCATTTTTTAGCTGGATTTTCCGACACAAAATGTCAACTGTGCTTATGAATATCTGTGATAGAAAACATTTTTGTGCCTTGGTTCTCATCTCACATACAGGGGCATAATGAAGAAATAATTCTCTTGGAACAAATGTTATTACTGGGATGAGATTGGATTCAATCCTTTCTGTCACTGGGAAGACTCTTGCTGAAATTCAATGAACAAAAACACAAATGCAAAAATCCAAGTGGCATAGATACAAATTATATACATTTATTTTTATTCATTTTAAATAACATTCTTCTGTATAAATTCTGACATATATTCAAATCATACACTTTTTTTTTCTTTTTAGAAATGCATTTGTAAGCATAGCATATGCTTGGGAGACACCGTATTTGGATGTAGAGTGAGACTGATGGGTTTCAGATGGGAGCAAGTACAACTTTTAAGGCCCACATTTTTCTTATTTTAATCCATTCCTCTGACACATAAAGAGCAGAGTCCTGTGGGAGCTCACTCTAAAACTTCAAAGAGAAAACTATTTTTATATCCTTTATTTAAAGGAGACTGTGCAAACTTTCTGCCACATTTATGTTGCCTGTAACATTGAAGAGGATGATGCTGCACAGCAGTGGTTAACTGGCCCAGGATACCTGAAGGATGCTGGATATATCCCCTCCTCTTTCCTAAACGCCTGCTAAGTTTGCTCAGCCTGGTCCAAGGGAATTATCATTCCAGTGGCTGACATCTCCTGACAGCTCCCCAGGGCTAGTGCTCCTCGTAGCTATTTCCAGCTACAGTGGTCCACGAGATTGGAGATCATCTCTCCTCATTAGCCCAACTTTTCTGCACGTCTGCTGCACTCCAAGTGCTCCCCAAGCTGAGAGCCCTGCAGGCTGCCCCGAGCCCTGCCCCACCCCAGCTCTGTGCCCTTCATCTGCTCCTTCTGTCCCTTTGCCTTTACTGCCAGGCTGGACTCGCCCCAGCCAGACCAGCTGGACCCTCACCCTGCCAAGGACGGTGCCTGGAGCTGCTTTCCCACATCCACCAGCCCTCCTGCCCTGTCACAGCTCCCCTCTGCTCTGCAGCCCTGTCCCATGCCATGAGTGCCCTTCTCTGTGACAGCCCAGCACTGCAGCTGGCCAGCATTCCAGGCAGAAGGTGCTGCAGGAACACCACATGTACCTGGATTGCCACCTCAGCCCCACAAGTCACCAAGATGCCCTGTCCTGGCCTCACTGGCTGCTCAGCTGGGCCTCAGAACAGCCCTGAGAGTCCATTTCTGGTTTACCTGCCCTTACCCCCCCTCAGGACAAACCTCAGCACCTGGGGAGCCTCACGACAACTGATGGCACACATCATGGTGCTGGTGGCCTCAGAACCCTGGCACAAGTGTTGGAGCTCTGCCACACCTCCAGGTACAGCCCAGCCCAAGGTGACTGGAGACAGAACCAGCTCAGCCTCTTCCTCCCCTCCTGTGGTGCCAGGGGAACTGGGAAGAGCGCGGACGATCTGATCTCACATCACCGAAGTCAAACATGAAGGTGTTTATTCTTTTCTTGCTGAGGTATTGATCTCCTTTTATTACTGTTGCTCCTGTGTGCCAAGGCCTGGGTGGCAGGAGGTGGCTGCTGTATCATTCTGCCATTTGACAAGCACGGTGCCAGTGCCACTTCCTCACTGTTCCCTGTTCAGGAACATCCTGTGCCATCCAAATCTGGGCAGCCAGGTCCACCCCCCAACCAAGCTTCCCATCACGTTTTCCAGGCTGTCTCCATCCCTTCATCCAGCTGTGCAACCCACAGGCAGCAGCTGTCCCACCCAGCAGGGCATCCTGACTCCTCCTCTTCCCAAACACAAAACCTTTGGATTACTTTGGGGGTCAGAAGCAGCCCAGGTGCCAACACCTCCTGTGCTGTGGCAGGCAGGGACTAGGAGGCCTCAGCACCTGAGCCCACGCTCTGCTTGAGCAGATGGTCCCTATTTCTACAGTAAGACAAAATCCAAGCCTCTTCCTGTTACAAAGCAGCCCACAGTCACAGCAAAATTTAAGGAAGAGGTGTTTTGTGGCAGAGATTAAAAAATCTGCTGAAGTATTTTAGAAACATTAAAGTGAACAACCTGTCCTTTGATATGCTGGCTAGCATCAGTCCCAGAAGCCAACACTTCCTAAATTACCTTTCCTCACGCCATTAAGTGACCAAGTGCAAGTGTATTGCTAGATCAGCACCTCTAAATAATTATAACTTCCAGGAAATTTTCTGTTTTGTCACCATCCTGCTCTTTAGAAGTTTGATGAGTAACTCGAGGATTAGCAATATCCAGATTTTCTCCTCCAGTCCTCCCCCGTTTTATAACTAAAAGTAACATTGCTTTGAATGACACAAGCCAGATTTATTACTTGAAGTATGGGACCTCACCAGGCCCACTGCAGGCAATGGGAGCTTTTCCATCAGTTTTTTTCCATCAGCTTGGATCTATATGTAATTCCACATTCTGCCCTCACCATTTCCCTTGGTCATGCTCAACAATTTTCATTCTGACTTGTCATGCCTCAAGTTTAAATCAGGCAGCAAGTTTTTCAGGCAGAAATGGCATCTTTGAGCTTGTGTTTGAATCACCTACTTCCTCCCCTGCCAAGTTTCCAAAGATAAGAGAGACCTCCTCACAGCACTGAAAAACAAATAAATAACCAACATGTTGTCTCTATTTCTTATCTGGAGAAATACTGACTTTCTCCTGGCTCAGAGGATGCATCCACCAGCTTCTGTATCACCATTGCCCCACCACACACAGCAATGCAGCTGCAGCTCTGAGGTTGGGCAACAGTGAGGGGAAATATTTGTTTCTTGCCCTGTTTCCATGCAGTAGTTTGATTTCCAGGGATGGGACAGGTGGCACAGGGAGCACAGTCCCTGCTCCAAGGCACACATACTGCAGGTACCAACCCAGGAGCTCCGTGGTGTGACCTCCCTGTGCAGTGCTGCCTGTGAGTTGTTCTCTCTGCTAACAGCCCACCAACCTCCCACCAAAACCAGGGGTATCTGTAAAACCTGTGCCTGGAATGATTTTTGGACAGCTGATTCCCCACCACCACCTTGTGCTACTTTAAATTCTGGAAGCATCTGTGCCCTTTTACCTTCTGAGCCTCGAAGTGCACATCGGGTCCTGCGAGCTCTTCATCCCAAAGCTGTTTCCACCCAACTCCAGGGGTCCTTTGCTTTTGGCCCTCAGGAGGCCAGGGGGCTGAGCTCAGCCCTCCAGCACGTCCCCCCTGCCGTGCCAGCTCAGCAGGGATGGCAGTGGGATCCCTCCACACCATGAGCACCCACTTGGGAGAACCTCAGCCAATGAGCCCAGGCTCTCAGCGTGTTTGTGACAGTGTATTTGCATTTTGTAGAGAGATTTAAAAGTAAGGAATACATTGGTGCATCCAGTTTTTGGACACCTACTCAGCCCCACTCATGGCAACACTGGTATTCACTCTGTATTTGAAGGAGTGGCAAAATTTGACAGACACAAGTAGGGAGCACTCACATTTTCTCTAAAAAAGAAGTTATTCAATGACAGTGGAAGAAAAGCTTTAAGCAGTTGGTGTTTGCCAGAGGCCCAGCTCCAACAATATTGCCATCTCATTTACAGTATTTTAAACAATCCTCGTGATTTTTTTCTTTTTTAAACAACGTCACTAACCGCTGTACAATTAAAACCTAGAGCATTAAAACATGACCTGGGAAGTGGGGAAGGTTGGGGAGGGACTCATGGTTTGTTGTTGAGGATTTTTTGGTTGGTCAGTTGGTTGCTTGTCTTTTTTACAAATAATTACAAATACAATTCCAAGAAGATATATTACATTTTATATACAGAACACACCATTTCTATCAGGGTAGGGTATTAAGCCTGACTTTTATTTTTACATGGCAACCCTGAGATGTCTTGTCGTCTTCCCTTGCACAGAAACTATACAAGTTCATTAACTCCTTCTAGAAAAAAAATGGATTGCTATGTCTTAATAGCATCATCACCCTGTATAAATACTCAGAAAGGGAAAAGCTTAGTCTCTTCCCTAACTCAAATGTTCTTAGGATTTTTTTCTCCATTTCCCTGCTTAGTGGGAACAGATAATGGTGACTATTTCAGTGTGCAACTCATTCCTCCTACTTGCCTGTTGGTAGAACAATTACTTCCCTTTTTTTTTGTTCTCCTTTCCAAATAAGTTTCTGTCAGGAATGAAGATGATGCCTTTCCAAAGATCTGTTTCCTGAAATTCCACTGTTTATTCATGAGCTATTTCTCAAACTAAAGGATGAAGACACAAGTGTTGGGTTGGCTGGAAACCAAGTAGCTTCTGACTCCTCATCAAGTTCTGCTCTCTCCACCCCACCACCTCTTCATAAAAAAGTTTCAATTAAGCATAATCCAGTTTATAACAACAGTGAATTCTATGGATCTTTATGGAGAACACTGAATGCATTTCACCACACTACCTGAAATTCAGGTGTACTACACTGTCTTCTGTTCACCTGCAAGCTACAGCACGCCTTGCACCAGAGAGCATCTGAAGAGCAAATTCCTCTGCGTGGAGCCTTGGCACGGATCCTGACACCCCTTCCAAAAGCCCTGTAACTTTTTGAGAAGCAAACTTTGGAATAGTTGGATGACTTCTAAGCTTTATAATTATGCATGGGAGTCGTCAGCGTGAGCTGTCCATTCGGGGCCACCTCATTGCCATCATCTTCCAGCAGCCCCGACACGTCAGCGTTGGGAATGCTGTCGTGGTAGCTGCTGAAACTGATGTTGTCCTCTTTGAGTTCAATGGTCCAAAAGGGAGCATTAAGTTTTCGGTTCTGATACTCACGGTACATGTAGACAGCACCCACAAAGCCCATTAGTAGGACCACAACAATGATAATCACTGTCAAAATAATGATGTTAAACTGAGTCCATGAAACATCTGCGAAAGCAGAGGTGCTGTTGTCAGAGGAGCTTATAGGAAATATTGGCTGTAGAGTTGTTGGTGACAAAGTACTGTTTAGCACTGCTGTGGAAAAGGAAGTGGCCTTGGTGGTATTTGGAGCAGAAGTTGTAAATTCCGTTGGTTCTGGGCCAAGAGTGGCTTCTACAAAACAAAAAATGATCAATAAAAAATCTGCTGAGCTGAAAATCAAACACAAACATAAGAGATTTGATATTTATATCACAGTTATTACAGCAAATAAGCTTACACTGCTAAACTAGTATTTTCTCAAAGCAGTTCAGAAAATGTCTGTCCAGGGTTGTATGTGGGGTTTTTTAATATAATTCTGTGTGCTAAATGCCCATGGACTAAAGGACTCCTCTGAAAAGTCTGGTGCTGCAGTCACGATTCAGGGTTCAATATTGGAGCTCATGATGACAGCAAGTCCCAATCCAGCTCCTGTTCAGACCAGGAAAATGGGGCTTTACCAAGCTCAGCAAGTTTAGACTGAACCAACGTGTCCCTTGGTGTCTGTGTGGGCTACACACTCAGACACAGCAACTCCAGGAGCTTAAACCCTTCACAACCAGTGCACCAGATGTAGGACTTTGTTCACAGTATTATTATTTCTACTTGTACAAACAAGAAGATCAAAACTGAAAAAATGAACCACAAGTACTCAGCCATCTCAGCATTTTGCAGTGGGTTCAGTGTTTGCACCACTTTAGGTAAAAGGGCAAAGTAACCTCAGTTCTCCTTTTGAATGAAATCATACACAAGCCACATGGAGATCCCCAGTCTACACAGCAGGGGGTCACCAAATCACAATAAAAAAAGACTGTGGATGTTCTTCAGAAGCTTTTGAACACAGCAGAGGCAAGTTGGGATCCTGGTTTGGTTTCTGCTGCTGGCATAGGTGCACACAGGAAGGATCAGAACATGGGAACTACCAGGCTGTTCTCTGTTTTTCCCTTGGCACTAAATAGCCAAGAACCTGCCTTGCTTCCAGCAGCCATGGGATAACTCCATTCTCAGTTCAGGAGTCAGGTTAACCTTGAGATCTCAGAAGTGGGATGCGAATTCATTACACCTGCATCAAACCTGCTGAGCTACAAGCCTCAGAGAGCACCACAAAAATGCAATATTAAGCTCACAAATGTAGCTAATAAAGCACTTCCTCACATGAATAACCTGATCTATTTTGGATTCTCAAGTCCAGGCAACAGGAACACTCCACAAGCTGAAGCCTCAATCAGCCAGAATGTTCTCTGCACCTATTGCTCCACAGGACTCTCTGCATCCTCTTTCCCACTCTCTTCCTGCCAACAGAAAAGCAACTTCATTTTAAATCCACGTACAGCTGCAGCAATTACAGCTGATGGTGCCATGCTGTATAGATCCAGCTTCCAGCTCTCCTGAACATCTACTAATTATGATTGAGGAGGAGAGTCACTTCCGAAGGACTAATTTTGCACTAAGTTGCATCTCCAATGGCAACAGGAGCTGGAAATATTCAGCACATGTCCTGCCACGGGCCCTCAGGGGAACTCCCACAACTTAACTTCGGGCTGTCACGTTCCCAGCTCAGGCAACCAAGAAAGAAATTCCTCTGGAAGGAGCATCACACACCTGACTGAGGTTCCTGCTCAGAGTCCCCTCCCTGCAGCATCTCTTCTGCCTCAGGTTGATAAGGACACTCAGGATGCTGAATGCCAGAAGGCATTTTTCTATGGCATGACAGGAAAAATTTTGCAATAGGAAGCAACACGACAGAAGCAAGAAGTTCCTGGAAAAACTTTGGCTTTGGGAAAAGGGCATGAGGAATTCATTCATCCTTTCCAAATTCCTTCACCAACACTTAATCCCTGGCAAAGCTGTACGTAGGGAAAAAACAAAACCGAGACAATGGCTGATTCACCAGCAAGGAAACAGCACTTTTCTGGGCTTTATGTGTGAGTCAGCATCAGCTCGGGGCTGGCACGGAGGCCTGGGGTGAGGACATTTCCTGGCGCTCCCAGGAACGCCACGGTGAAGTGCCGGGCTCTGGCCCCGGCGCCGCTTCCGGGCCGTGACACGGCGCTGCCTGTTCCGCTCCCGGGGCCGTGCCAGCTCTCCAGATGTCCCGGAGCAGCTCCTTGAGAGCAGCAGCTGCTCACTCCATGGGCTGCTTTGGCAGCTCTGACCGGAGCCTCAGATCCAGCTGCTCGACTGAAGCGCCGGCTCTGCAGAGCTGCTGCTGCCTCCTGCAGTGGAGGAGCTCTGGCAGGAGGCCCCGAGCCTGGTCCCGGGGAGGCTGCGGTGCTTGGCCGGAGCCACACTGCACCACTGTGAGTCCCTGCTGTGCCTCCCCATGGCAGCAGGAGCACCGCCTGCTCTGGGGCTGAAAACACTCACTCTGGTCCTTTGAATATCCTCTCTATCTGCCTTGAAAGCACCAGAGTCCTGGTCAGGTTTAGGACTCTGGATGGCCCCTGTGGGTACCTGAGCTTTGCCCGGGCTGTGTAGAACCTGCTGGTTCATTTCACCTGGGACCACTGAAACAGAGCCTGGGTGATGATTTCACTCCAGAAGACACTCAAAGGCACAGGTGATTTATGAAAATCTTAACCTAAAACAAGTTAATGCTCAATAACCTCAGCATGTCAGTTTTTAGGCAATTTTTGTTTAAGGAACTGGAAAGAAGCTGGACATCTTTTTAACTGCTTAATAAAAAAGGGAAAACGTAAGTGTCAGGGAGAGAGGAAAGCTCAAGGAGCATGTCCCAGCCCCCTTGAAAGGGGACAGGCTTTCCCCACATCAGGAACTGGCTACAACAATGCCATTAAAATAAAACTGAATGGTGAAAACTGCAAGTACCCAAGCAAAGCCACATGTACGGATTTTAATGGAGCAAGGTCACATGGATCCATGCACAAAGCCAGAGCTGTGCAGGGGGAGGTAATGGATGAGCTGATGCAAAAGTGCCATTTCCAGCCCTGTTACAGCTAATAAGCATCCAACTTTGTTGTACTGATCACCTCCTTGAGCAGGGAAGGACTCTGTGATTACACACCCAGTGAGCAGCACCGGAGTGAAAACCACATTAGCTCCTGATGGAAGATCTGAATTGAATCTTTGTCCATGACAAGGACAAATTTGTCCCCAAATACTTCCCTGAACTCTGGGTTCTTTCATCTCATTCATCACACTGGTAATGTTTCCATGCATGGTGTGGGACATCCACCAGGAAAACCAACCTCCAGATAACCACTGAAGGAACAACTCCACAGCCATTGTACATTAAATACACTACAAATGGATTGGGTTTTTTCCAGCTTGTTCACTAGCAGTGTCTGCCAGGGTCTGGAATCAGGGTGGTTACAGAGGTAACTGTAAACCACCCTTCAAGGCCTACAGGCACCAATGACTGCACGCTGGAATCATCTGCCCAGGGAGGTGGTAAAGTCACCATCCCTGGATATGTTTAAAAAAGCCTGGATGTAGCACTCAGTACCATGGTTTAATTGATGAGGAGGTGTTAGGTCATAGATTGGACTAGATTATCTTAAAGGTCTTTTCCAACCCAGTTCATTCTGGGATTCTGTGATTCTGTTACAAAGATCTGGCTTTCTTCTCTGCACCAGACGCCAGATGAATCTAAACTACCATGAACAATTAACAGCATTCCCTCTCCAACCTTTGGCCAGCTGCACCGTGAGCCTTGCCACTGCGTCGAGCAGCATTTCTTACCTTTCGTGGTGCAGTTGGTGCCCTCGGGGTCCCTGCTGTAGCCCTCCTCACACAGCTCACAGTGGGTGCCCGTGGTGTGGTACAGGCAGCCGATGCACTCGCCGCTGTCCGGCCGGCACACGCGGGGGGACAGCGCCGGCTCCACGTTCCCGTTGCACTCGCACCTCACGCAGATGCTGTCCGAGTTGTAGTAGCCCTTGTCACACTGGTTGCAGTTGGGGCCAGTGTACCCTGGCTTGCACTTGTCACACCTCGGGACACTCTGGCCAGGCTCTGGAGAACACAGAAAGCAAAGCAGGGATGTGCCACAGCCCCTTGCAGAGACACCCGGGATTTGTTCTGTGGGGTTTGTTCTATGGGAACTGACCACAAGGCGCCCTGACAAAAATCAGCAGCCACAAGTATTGACCTATCTCAAATTCTGAGCTGAAAACACAACTTTTGAACTGCAGCATTTTCTCTGTTAGTAGAGAAAAACCAGCTTTGGGGAGTTCTGATGCCTTATACCAACCTCACAGAGCAAACTCAGCACGTTGTTAATGAAATAGATTATTATTCCTGAACATTTCCATCTCAAACAGGCAATTTCAGAGAACAGCTGGAACTATATCGGGGATGCTTGCAATCCAAAGGAACTTTTGGGCCTACACAAAGCCAGAAGCAGTTTGCTTGCAAAATGGATTAGGGAAATATCAAAAAAGTCTTACATATGACTATTACAGCTCTGACTTCTCTCAGTTACATTGGGAAATCTCTGCATGGAGTCCCATGGAGATGTTCAGAAGCAGACTCAGAAGTATGGAGGGCTACATGGCACTGCTGAGCACCCCCTGCCTCCCTCCTGCCTGCCACGAGCTCAGCAGCTTCTCTGAAAAACTTTGCAGGTTCTTCAGAGCAGATTGCAGCAACACACTGGGAGCTGGAAGTAGACTTTAAGATCCCTTCCAAGCCAAACCATTTTGTGATTATCCCTCCCCTGAACAGCTGCTCTCACAAGAGGCAACAGAAGCACCAGGGACCCATCACAGCAGGTGCTGCTTCCAGTGCCCACAAACAGGAGCTCCACAGGCTATAAAACACCTTGCTGGGCTGACACACTCTGAGGGGCAATTTAACAGAGGAGAGCAACCTTCATTATGAGGAACTAGACCAAAACAAAGCCTCACGTAAGTGGCAGGTGCCGGTGGATGCCACAGTGGAGCAGGGGCACTGCTGGCAGCCGTGGGCAGGATGGGTGCTCCGATAGAAACCCTCCTTGCAGAGCTCACAGTGCTTCCCCTCCGTGTTCTCCTGGCAGTCCAGGCAGGTGCCTGAGGAACAGAGAGGAGAACAAGCAAACATTCAGCAGCAGGAACTGGAGCAGAACATTTGGAGCAAGAATCCATGTGGAACACACTCAATTATCAGAGCTCACAGGTGGTTTTGGATGCCCTCTGGCCAAAACATGATCCTGGCCTCTTATGACCTTCTGATGCTCATCCCCTCGCTGCACACGTACACAGATAATGTGAAAAAGCAGGTGGCCCCAGCAGAGGCCCCACAGCTCAGCACTGAAAGGTCACTGCAGGTAAACACGAGCTATCAGTGTTAAAATGAAATGCAGTTTCAGTTTGCATTTGTACCAGTGAGATGGAACACTGATGCTTCGAGTCCCCCGGTCTCATGAGGGGTCCCTGAGGTTCATGCCTTTGGTTTTTTTGTGTGAAGCCTCCTCCTGTCCACCTGGGCTGGTGGTCAGGGGTGAGGACATGCCACTGTCCTGCTTTGGGGGCAGGCAGCTCCATCCTAGCAGCATGGCTCCAGCTCCTCCACCCCAGGACAAGGCAGCAGCAGTCACTGACCTTCCCAGAGAAGCAGAGAAGTGGGGGCTCACGTGAGCCAGCTGCCCTTCCTGGGGAAGCCCCTGAATCACAAACTCAGTGTGCCGGGAATTCACAGACGCCGTCTCCTAATGGCCTCCAAATTGCATTTTGATACTACTGTGACCCAGAAGAAAAATCTCCTTAGTTACAAAAGCACAGCCTCTATATAAAGCCCATCCATCACCAGGAACATGCTGTAATTCAGCTGGCTCCTCGGTGAGGTGGCAGGGAGCTGAGGGAAGATTTGATTAAATCCCATGTACCAGACTGCAAAGGCAACAGCCCTTTCTATAAACTGGGGTGGCCCAGAGCAGTGGGAGAGCACAGACAGATCCAATGAGCTGATCCAGCAGTGCTGCTGGGGGATGGGGAAGCCTCATATCAACATGAACCACAGGAAAAAATCCTGATTGAGGTTTGTGCTGACTGTTATAAAGACCACGGCAGATTTTCTTATTAATATCAGAACAGTTTGGCTCCCTCACAAGCCCGACACGGCTGCTGCTCCTCAATTCCCACAGTGATGACTCCACAGCCAAGCATCCCCAGGCAGCCTGGCGTGTCCTTGCAGCCAGCCCTGATGCCAAGGGCAGGAAGCAAACCCAGGAAGTGGCTGATTCACCCACCCAGCAGGGCCCTGCCAGCACCCCTTGTTCAGCGTCACCTCCCACACGCTGTTTGCTCTTCCCTCAGCAGCCTGTCAGGCACGAGCCAGTGGTTTTTGTGGGAGAGATGGCAGGTTTAGAGGGGGAAACTATCTGCTATGCTTGGTTTCTCCAGCTGCAAACCTGGATCAGCTATTTCAGTGGGATGGATGTCTTGGGCAGGGAAGTTCATCTGCCTGGTCACAGCAAGGCTGCCTTGGACAGTCTCCCCAAGTACTAATGGGGCATAAATCTGGATTCACACCTGTGTTGTCTTGGTCATTTCAGGACCAATGTCTTTCCCATCAGCAGAAATCACCCACATCCATCTCCAGCAGCCCTGCAAATGGCTGTGTGTCCCTGAGTCAGCAGGTTGCTCAGCCAGGCAGAGCACGCACGGGCATGCAATCGGGTATCACTGTGGAGAGCCTTAATAATTAATAGCACTTCTCATGCTGATAATGCCCTCAGGAAGGATCAGACCTCACAGGACCCCAACTGGGAAGCACCAGCCCACCTCAGTGCACAGACACACCACAGAGTACAATGGTCTTAGCAGAGGAAGCGCTGTCAGCTGGGGAGCTCCTGCTGCCCAAGTTATTTATTTATGCCCAGTAATTTTAAATATTCCTCCTGGCCAGAGTGATGCAAAACAGGAGCTGGCTGCAGAGCCAGCAGAGGGAGCCCAAAGTATAGCAGTAATGGGAAAAAAACTTTGAAAATTGGAAAAGGCTACACAGAATTGATGTAAAGCTGAGGAGGTCACACAGAGTGCAGTCTCTAGAGCAGGTGTCCAATCTAATTTTTAATCAGCTTCGTTCTCTGTTCTTGTTTTGTTTGGTTCCCTCAGACACAGCAGCATAAAGTTTTTGTCAAAATCAACAATAGGGTATTAAGCAAAATGGGTTTTCATTGCAATGCTGTGGGCAGCACTGAGCAATCCTAACAGAAAGAGCAGCCCCATCCCAGGAGCAAGGTCTGTGCTGGGTTTTCTTTGATAAATCGAGAGCAGGAAGAACACTGAGGGAGAAAAAAGGAAGAGCAGATTATCCTCCTCCTTCACAAAACCCACACACCCAGCTCCAAATCAGTAAGACAGCTGATGTATGCACAGCTTTAGTGACAGCCTTGTATCCCTCAGTACTGGTAGGACATAAGCACAGAGAGTTCAGTATAGGAGTGAATGCAGGAATTCATGCTCAAGGGAGGCAGGAATTCACCCCCAGGGAATGCAGACCCAGTGCCCACGGACCAGGGCATTCCTCTGCTGCAAACACACAGCCCATGAGGGAGCACACGGGCACAAATTGCCCAGAAATACTTGATTTCTGAGCTCTGCCTCTCCAACAACAAATTCCACAACATTACTTTTAATTATTACTCCTGGATGAATATTACAGAACTGCTCTTCAGCCTGTAAGTTTTGAGGAGAATTTGGAATTTGAAGTGAGTGCTGTGGCTGAAGGGGGTTGTGCAGGCAGTCCCATGACAGAGCTCCTCCAGGATCCCTCCTCCCAGGTGAGATGGCAAAGCATAACCTCCCCCTGCCCTCCCATGAGCTGTTCAAGCACAGGTGTCTCAACATTGGCACTCCATCCACATCAGAGTGAGAGACAGTCAAAGAAATAATCCAGGAAAATGAACAAGGCCAATTTATAAAAAGTGGGCAGTATTAATTAGATGCTGCCAGATTTTAGCAGCTCTAATCCTGTTATCTGTGGCAGCAAGTCCCCTTACGTCAGTGCCAGCACAGTATATGTTTCCAGGTAAACAGCAGCTAAACAAAAGGTCTTTAAAAGCCCATGTTGTGTGTTTGTGTAAGTGCAGAGAACAATAGAGCCCCAGATTTTGATACAGGCTGCTGAATTAGGGCTCTGCACTGTAGCCTGGACTAAAGCACACAGCCTTCACTGCCTTCCTTCAAAGGAGACCAACCCCAACCTTGCATTTCCATTTCAGCTTTAAGGTAAAGATTTTGGGTATGAAAGGCAAAAATACGTAGATGAAGGGGATAAGAGCAGAGTGTGAACAGAGAGAGAGAGGGCAGGTGAAGCCTGCACCCCATGGTGACAAGAGGACATCATCACCTGTGGAGTTGTCGCAGGTGTGGGAGTGGTTGTTGCACTGGCAGGGCTCACACGTGCTCTCATTGAACCTGTAGTAGCCCTCACTGCACCGGTCACACTTCAGGTCCGTGACACCAACTTTGCACTGGCACTTCCCAGAGCTGCAGAGGGAAAAACAAACAGTGAGATCTGGCTGTGCTGGGAGGCATCCAAGGTACAAACCTGCAGGCAGGCTTTTGGAGCCCCTGTCTTCCTTTCTGCCGGCAGCAGGACATGAAACCCAGGGGCAAACACTTCCAAAAAGTGATGGGGAGTTCAAGAAAGGACAAATGTCTGCCAAGCCAGTTGCCCTGACAGCAATTTCCAACTGGGCACCAGAAATCATTGGTCATTCCAGAAAGCCTTGGCCCAGAGCCATTCCCTTGCATCAGCCCCAGCAGATGCTCCCACAGCCCCTGTGGAGTCCCTGCTCCACCTGCACCAGCCCTGGGTCCTGCAGGACACTGGCACACCCATGGTCACTGTGCCTGAACAATCCCAGAGCACCCACGTGGGTCATCCTCTCCCTTCCACATCAGTGCTGAGCAGCACCTCCCAGATTTTTGTGTCAGTAGACAATTCCCTGCTCACCAGCTGCTCTCTGGGCTCCCCTGGGAGCCAGGGCAGCAGCTCATGTGTCCTGCTTGGCTCCAGCCAGGGCAGGTGTCAGCCACCTGCACTCCCTCCTCTTCTCCTCCATGATCCCATTTATCCCTTCCCCATCTCCATGGACACTTGGGCAAGGCCCCTCTCTCCTGGTGAATTCTAGCCAGTAAAGCCAGGGAGAGACAAGAGAGGGTTCTCCCCTCCCCAGCAGAGGCTCCCACTGCAGCTGACCTAGACAGGAGCTGTTTACTTGGGCACAGCGTGACTGCAGGGAGGGTGGAGCACTGCGCTGTGAACACAGAGGGCATTGCTGGTGGCTGCCATGAGCAAACAAATACCAGGAGCTATAAAAAGCAAAGGTTACCCTCATTCCTTTGGCTTTCCATGCTACTCTCTCCACACAGAGGCTTCCAACGCTTTGCTTTCATAACAGACTTTATACACTGGCAGCATTTAGCTCAGCTCTCAGAGGAATCACAGGAATGGATAAATTCCCATCCAGCCCTGGGCACAGCCACTGCTGGAGGTGGCTCGTCCCACCTGCACACTGGGAACAGCCAAGCCAAGGGACAGAGAGCACCCAGTGCTTCTGCACATCCCCAACAGCCCTGGGGGGACCTGCAGGAACCCCAGCCCTGCCTGCTGCACGGAACCAGGACAGCAACCCAAATAAACGGCAGCTGGTCCCCTCCAGGTGATGGATTTATCTGCAGAGGAGGTGACACACACAGACCTACAGACAGTCCTTACAGGCTGCATCACCCTCTGAGCTCTCCCCTGTGTAACCTCCACCCTGTTCAAACGCCTTTTAAACACCTTTGAAATACCTTTTAAAGTCACCACTTCAGGGCTCACTGTGCCCACACAAAGCTCATCCATTGTTCCCTCTCTCCTCCTGGAAAGACTGAGCAAGGCACAATTTGCTCCTAAAAGCCTCCAGAAAAATCTGCTGTTTAAAACTAACAGATATTTGACGCACTGTTGATGTGTTGTTTTTACCTAAAATGCAGTAGATTGTGATGTTTTGGGCAAGACATTGCTTCTGTTAGAAATTTGCATAATTCAGTATTTCTGTTGTTTGTTTGTTTGCCAAAGGAAAAGGAACTACTCACCAAAATATGGACCTCAGCCCAAGGGGCTAATTAAATAGTTGCAGAATCTGAAATCTCAATGGTCTGATTACAAGAAGAAGAAATAAATACGATATTTCCTTGCTCTCCAGACCACTATCTGGAAATGCAGCGGGCAGATGCAAAATTCAAAGGCACGCTGGTAAGCAGCTCAGAATGTTTGGCTAGTAAGCAGCTCAGAATGTTTGACTTTTAAAGAGCTTTTCACAAGACCCGACATTAATCCAAACATTGTCACAGTGTTTAAAATAAGCGCAAACAAAAAGCAGCTTTTTATTATTTGCTCCTGACTGCTACCGCTATTCCTGTAAGAGGGCAGGGACAGGCAGGGAAATGCATGTGCTGCAGGGAGGAAAATCTGATGTTTAGCCTGAAAACACATCTTTTGGGGATGCAGCACATGAGCAGAGTTTTGTAGGATCAGGCATTTGAGCTGCGTCATATTCACCCTCCCTGGCTTTCTCCTGGAGTTCAGAGAGTTCTGTTTGACTCCCTCGTGTCCCTGATCCAACCTTTTTCTCAATGACACCATCCTCTTCCTCCCTGCTTCCACACAGACTCCCATTTCATTTCTTTCAAGGAGGTTTATTTCCCCAATGACCCTGCTGGAGCTCAATTCAGCATTTTGGGGCACAGGCCCTTGATTTTACTCACTAGCTTAGAAATAACAGGAAAGAAAGCTTAAAAAAGAAAGAAAAAAAAAAAAAGACTGTTTGGAAAGTTTGGTTTGAATGCCTCTTGAACAGACCTTTTCTCAACATGTTACACATGGCACAGAGCCAAGTCCTGCATGTGCAAGAATTAAATCACTCAGCAAATATAAAGCTTTGCCTGTGGTCATTGCTTCCACAGAATAAAGCCCCCTTACAACACTCCTTTTTATAGCTCCAGCCCAGCAAAGTCTGTTAGACACTTTTTAAAGCAAAGGTCAATGATATAAATGCATTGAAACCACAAGAAAAAAAAAATCCTGTTAACAGACCAATTGTGCCCATAAAAATCCAGAAATCTGAAAGAAAAGACCCACAGTTTAATACTTGCACAGTGAGAACTGAACTGGGTTTTGAGTATCAGCCAAGAATTTTTTTTTGGGGGGAAGTGGGGAGAATGAGGGGGATGGGAACAGGGAAACGTTTTGATGCAGCAACATCAATTACTCAACTCCACTTCAGATGATGATTAACCCCTCTGAAACCAGCCAGTGTTCAGCTCTCACAGAGAATTGATACAAATATGTATTGTGATAAAACCAGGCTTCCAGTTACCAAAGTCTCCTGCCAGCATTGGTTTCTACCAGATTTTTATGAATGCACTCACTCTGGAGACCGTGTAGGTGGTGTGTATCACCATCACATCATCCATCAACTTTACAGATGTTTCCTACTGATTAAAACCATCACCAGCACATGAGGCACTGGCAAAAGGAGCAGGCAGTGATTGCTGGCCAGGACACAGCCACATCCAAGGCTTGGATCCAGCATGGAATGATGTGACCCTCTGGGGACAAGGGCCACATTTGGCCAGGTTTGGGACCCCCCCAAGGCAGGAGCTGGATCACCTGAGCCCCCTCATCCCTCAGGGTGCATGCTCTGCCTCAGGAGACAGCCTGGGGCTGGGCTAGGACACAGCCACCCCAGGCAGCAGCATTCCCACAGCCATGGGGCAGGGCAGTGCAAATAAAACACTCGGGCAGGGGACAGCCTACACTCCAAATTATGTCTGCAAAAAGCCAGCCTGGTTTCATTTCCAATCCCCACAGCTCCCTTCCTCTCCTCTCAAGGGGAAAGAGCCACAGGATCCTTCACTTGCCAAGAGATTTGTGCCACTGGTGGCAACCAAATATTCCCCGAGGTGGGATTTTACACAGAACTGCAGCTTTACAGGTACAGAAGTCAAGGGGACACACCAGAGACACCCCAGCCCTCCCCTGGATACTGGTAAAGAGGAGGACTGCAGACAGTTCTGACCCCACCTGGAAGTGTCTCAGGAGCAGGGCACAGAGAACAGAGAAGCCCCTGAAGCCACAGAGCATCCTGCAGAGGGTCTCCTGCCACGTCTGTGGCTGGGGAAGGACACAGAGAGGGGCTGGGCTTGGGAGCTTGGGCAAGGCCCTCACTGTGCACTGCTCAGCACAGACTGCACAGGAGCTCAAGGCCTCATGACAAGGGGAAAAAAAAGCATTAAAGTGTCTGTGATCTGAGACAGACCACAATGTGCAGCCACATCTGCAAGGGGTCTCGACTCCTCCTCCACAGAAACATCTTGATTTTAGCAGGGACATGACAGGCACGAGATGGATGGGAGGATGAAGGACCATGGCCTTAGGGGCTGTTGGGAGACAAGCTGTGCACAGTTAATGGTCGAACAGAAAACCCTCAGCAAGCTCCATTCATTCCTCTTCTTCCTTTTCTTTTTTTTTTTTTTTTTCCCTAAGGAGAAGGAAGGGAGAAATTAATTTTGAATATATTCCCAGACACCAAAAAAGCCTGGATGCCCCAGTCAGAGCCCAGGGACTCTCTGGCCATGTCAGACCCAGCCAAAACAGCACAACACCAAGTTCTTGTGCCTCTCAAAACGTATGAGATTGGTAAGATTTTAGGGCAGAGGCAGAGAAGGAGGGAGCTTCCATGGGTCTCAAACCCTGCCCTGCAGGTGAGGCATGCCAAACCTACAACAAGAGTTTTCCCAAATCCATTGATTGTCTTCCCTTGAAGCAGAGAGCACAAGCCCACACCCTGCCCAGCTCAGCATCTCCCCGAGCAGCCCCAGGAGAGCTGGGCAGGGACACACTGCCCAAGAAAGAGCAAAGTGCTACACCAGCCCTTCCCTGGACATCTCCAGGTGGCATGTCCAGCTTTACCTGTCCCCTTGGGAAGCCCCAGTGACAGCAATGCCCATCAGTTGTCCCAGCAGGGCATGGGGTGTTCCTGGAACAGACACAATTCCCAGCAGTGATGGCGCTCCCTGGGAACCAGGGAAATCGTGTTCAACCACGAGCATCTTTAAAACAAACCCCATGAAAAGGCTTTGCCACACTTTGATGGGATTAGACAAAAGGATTCTGCACAAGATTAGGAGGATTCAGAAGAGATGTCTCCAAAAATGGTGCGTTCCTCCAGCGAGCTGGGCTCCTTTAGTGCTGATTTTCTCTGATGTCTGACAGCAGCCAGGGGATAAATCTCTCTTACACCTTCCTGGGCAATGTGGAAAAGTTCAAATTTGAAAGCTAAATGCTCCAAGACACTTTGGTGGGAAAGCAATGTTGTTAAAACTCAGAATTACAGAATCATTTAGGTGGAAAAGGCCCCCATGATCACTGAGCCCAGCCTTTGAGTGATCATCACCAGAGCACTGAGTGCCATGGCCAGTCTGCTGAACACCTTAAGGGATGGGGACTCCTCCACCTCCCTGGGCAGCCTCTTTCAATAAAATATCCTTCCTGATGTCCAGCCTGGTGCAGCTTGAGGCCACATCCTCTCATCTTGAGGACACCAAGAACCCTCACAACCCACGTGCTGACTTTTCTGTCAGTCACTTATTGAATATCAGCATGTGGGGAAGGGGAGAGCAGGAAAAAGCCCCACACTGGGTTCCTCCTCCCCACTCCCTCAGCTCAACCCAAAGCTGCTGGTGGCCGAGGTGGCTCTGTGGGAGAGTCAGTGGGGCCAGGGCCAAGCCCTGCACCAGCCACGCGCTCTGAGCCCCTTTGTGGAGGGCACAAGAAGCAGAGCTTTATGGGGCCAACACTGGCCCATTGTGTGCCACATTCCTCACTCTGTGCTGGGGCACGGCAGCTGTTTTGTAGGGGCAGCCCTCGACAGAGCAGGGACACTTCACAGCTCTGAAAGGCCACTCTGTAAATGTCAAAGGGCCACCTTGTCTGGCCACCGCCGCCTCCGCGGCCCCAGCGCCCCGCCAGGGAAAACCAGGAGTCTCCAGGAGGGCTCTGGAAAGCCAGGAATCCCCAGGAGGGCTCTGGAAAACCAGGAGTCTCCAGGCTGGGCTCTGGAAAACCAGGAGTCTCCAGGAGGCCTCTGGAAAACCAGGAGTCTCCAGGCTGGGCTCTGGAAAACCAGGAGTCTCCAGGCTGGGCTCTGGAAAGCCAGGAGTCTCCAGGAGGGCTCTGGAAAGCCAGGAGTCTCCAGGCTGGGCTCTGGAAAGCCAGGAATCCCCAGGAGGAGGGCTCTGGAAAGCCAGGAGTCTCCAGGAGGGCTCTGGAAAGCCAGGAATCCTCAGGAGGGCTCTGGAAAGCCAGGAATCCCCAGGCTGGGCTCTGGAAAGCCAGGAATCCCCAGGCTGGGCTGTCCCCTCCAGGTGCCCTTGAAGGCAGGGGAGGGGGCAATGGAAAGTCCACATGGCCCTGGAGAGGGGCTTGGATGGGTTCCTGCACAGCTCCATGGGCAGGAGCTTCACTCAGAGCAAAGTGCCAACCTCAGCTGGTGGGTGCTGGTTCCCAGAGCAGCCTCTGGGGATCGTGTGCAGGGATGGGCCAGGGAGCCTCGATGCAGGGAAGGACACATCAGTGGGGATGCCAGGGAGATGGGGCTGGTCTGCACTGAACACATCTGCTTTGTCCAAAGGGGTCCCTCCACCCCCAGACCTCTGCTCAGGCAGCAGAGGAGGACTCAGGGTACAAGCAGTGACACACTGGGCACCGCCCCCCAACCAGAATTTAGCCACAAAAGCCTAAGCAGTTGAGCCCATATTTCTTTTTGAGGGCAGCCAGTGTTTGCCAGAGCAGTGAAGTTTGCAACAGACAACACAGGGAACAGCAATGCCTGATGGAAAACCCACAAAATAACAGGATTTCTGAGAAGCCATAATTACCATAGGGGAGATGATAACAATCCACCTTTCCCTGCTGCTGTGTCCAGTCACTCATTCATTTCCCATTCCTGTCTGCAACTGAATAAAAATGGGTTCGGGTACCTTTACCTTCTTGTGGAGGCAGAGAGGAGGAGAGCTAATCAGATGTAAAGGATGTGAGAGATTTAGATAATTAAACCATGCAGAAAAATAGGCTTTAACAGGGTATTCTTCTGCTTTTCTGACGTCCACATGTAATAATTTCCGCTACAAAACAAGATCTGTTCTCTGCAGAGCGATGCTGACAAGGCATTACTGGGAGATAATGAGCCACCAGTTGTGCTCATCCGATCTATAAAAGGGAGAGCAGTCTTTTTAAAGAGAAAAAGGGGGTTTGTCTGGTTTTGGGGGGGCTATAAAGCACAAGTCCTTGAGGATTTCAGCTCCCAAGGTCACATCTCCAAAGGGGAGCAGTGCCTGATGTGGTTTGCTGGACTGCTAAAATACAGCAGAATGGAAAGACAGATCCCACGCAAAAGAGAGACATTTCAGAAGTGTGATGACACTCTGCAGACAGAAAATGAAGACTTTATCTATGCAAAACAAGAACTCCATCACTTCCCCCTAATAACCCCAGGGTCTGGGATGGCCAGCAGCCCTGCAGGCTGGTAAAGCTCCACAAAAACTTTGAATTTCAATGGATTTGCATTTCCTGACCCCTGAAAAAACCCCACCAACTCCTGCCTCACAGGAGGTTCGAGGTGTGTCCAGACTGTGTCCCACCAGGCTGCCCCCCACAGTCTCTCTGCACCCTCCCACATCCCACCAGCTCCACAATCCCAGTGTGTGGCTCTCCCTGCCCAGCTTCCCAAGCTCCCTCAGAACTCCCAGCCCTTATTCAAAGGTCTCAACAGAGCACTTTGTCAGTGCTGCTGACCTTACCCTCAGCAGCCAGGCTCTTGCAAATCCCCACAAGCTGGGGTCACAAGATCAGCCTCTCCACACAGAACCCCACCACAAAGGCAGCACACAGGGATGGCCACTGCCCTCCCTGCCTGGGAGAGCATCCCTGCTCCAGGGGACAGCCATGTCCACATGCTCCCAGGGACACTCTGCCTTCACTCTTTTTAACGTGAACACAAAGCCCTTGAGGGGACAAAGCATCTCTGAATTAACACTTGGGCACTTAGATGTGTGTGTTATTTTTTTTTCTCCCTTTTTTTTCACTGGATATGAGTGACAGGAGCTCTGTCTCACATGACTTATGCCAAGCCTGAAGCACAAGCCATGCAGGAATTAGGATCACAGGGCTGTCTGCAGCCAGCAATAAGGAAAGGCTGCTGGACCAGCAAAGAAGCAGAGCACTGCACCCTTGGCCATGGGGTTTCAGCCCACAGCAACCAAAGGAGAGCAGAGATCACCTTCAAGCTGTCTGTTGGAGCTTCTGCTTCCTACTGCCCTTCTACTTGTGGGGAAACTGAGGCACAGACAGAGGGAGCAACTTAAACTGATCCACAGACCCCAATTTAACAGGCATCTGTTTGCAGTAGGGCCAATGGCAGCATATGTGTATGATTAGTTTAGAGTTTTTTAAGGGAACTGGAAAAACCTAACCCAGTTCAGATGCTTAACCTGGGTTTAGGTAATCCACGTGGCAAAGCCATGTCAGGGGAGGTTTATGCTGGATACCAGGAAAAGTTCCTTCCCCCAGAGGGTGTTGAGCACTGGAAAAGGCTCCCCAGGGAATGATCCCAGCCCCAAGGCTGCCAGAGCTCCAGGAATGCTTGGACAACACTCTCAGGCACAGGGTGGGACTGCTGGGGTGTCTGTGCAGGGTCAGCAGTCAGACTGGATGATCCCTGTGGGTCCCTTCCACCTCAGAATATTCTGTGACCCCTAAAACCCCCAGCACCACAGCTCTCCTTGTGTTCCCTGGCACAGATACTGCCGCATCACTTTTCCTCCCTAGGACCAGGACAAGTTTAAAAACAAAAACCCCCAGGGAAGCAGGGAATTGAGGGCTGAACCCTTCTGCCAGGCAGCAGCATCTCTTAGCAGCGTCTCTGCTTCACAGCTCCAGTCCCCCGTTCACATCCCAAACCCACAGGAGCACCCACGCAGGACCAGCTGCTCGTGGGCTAAACACGCTGCCCCCACAGCTTCAGGAAAGCAAGAGCTGCACACACCCAAGTGCTGGGCTAGGAAAAGTTGGGATAAACACCTCAAAGGAGGTAAATCCAGGTCAGCCCTCCTGCAGATGAGCTGGGTCACACTGGGCAGCGTCTGCAGTCCCACATGGGGATGGGCAGCGCTGCCAGCAAGGTAAAAACAAACAAACCAAAAACTGCAGAGTCATCTGCCATCTCCTGCTCCCCAGGAAGGGGATGCTGCCTCATCCAGGCTGGCCTGGTGCTGCCTGCAGTCCTGGTCCTTCAAACCCCACAGCCAGAGGCCAGGTCTGCATGGAGAATTATCTCAGTGTGTGTTTAAAGAGCTGTGTCTGCACAGCTCCTCACGCCAGGGCACCAGGCCTGCAGAACTAAAGGCTTCCTGAAAGCAAACCTCCTTCCCTCACCCTGTTCACCCCAGGGCTGTGTGCTGCCTCACGCTGCCCCGGCTCAGCTGGGGACAGGGGTGGCACTTTGGGCAAAGCTGCACGGGGTGCAGAGGGTCAGAAACACCGTGAGGAGCCCCAGTGCTCCCACTGCTGCCCTGGCTACTGGGGCTGGAGATCACCAACCCCAGCCTGCTCCTGCTGCCTCTGCCCTGGCTCCCTGCCCAGCCTCGGGGAGCCAGAGATGAGAGTTCAGGCACAGGACTGCTCACATGAAGGAAAAAAGGGAAAAGAATCACACAGGGGTGCAAGGCTGGGAGATGTGGGCTGGCCAGCCTGGGCATGGTGACCTTCTCCAGCAGCAGTGATCACTTTCACTCCCTCCAGCAGGCTGGGAGGTTCTGGTTTCCTCAGAGGACACACAGCAACTTGAGGGGCCCAAAACATGGTGAGAGATGGTGGGGGCAGCTCTTGGCTGGAACCACATCCCCATGGGCTGAGGCCACTGCCAGGCACCGTCCCCACTTGTCACTGTCCCCAGAGCTGTGCAGCAGGAACTCAGCCCTGCCAGCCCAGCCCGTGCACCCACATGAGTCACCGTCCTCATTCTCCACCACTCTGACCTTGACCATGGCCCTTGAAACTCCAGCTTCTTTTTCCACCCTTCCTCTATGGACTCTGAACACTTCCAGGCCACAGCTATCTTTAGCAAGCATCTGCACCACATCCAACCCAAAGAAATGTGCTTTTTTCTGAGGTTTCTAGGCGTTAACCACAGCAGGGACAATTCCCTCCCTCTCCCCAAGATGTGTCAGCCCTCTCTGAGCAGCCCAAGACTCCATCCAGCCCCTCAGCAAGCTCCAGCCTGAACCACACATAGCTTTTCATCTAACAAAAAACCCACTCAAACCAGAGCACAGAAATGCTCTGCCATCTCACAGGGGGATCTGTGTGGATCTTCCTAGATAATCAAATTTAAACCACCACCAAAACAGACCTTTGATTAGCAGCCATGGAGCCCATTCATAGCGACAGCATGTCAGGTCAATGTTCACTCCCAAAATCAACTCTATGCCTCAGGAAAGGCATTTTTTTTTATTTTTGTTTGATGGTCTGCATTTGAGGTCTAGTTAACAAACAGGGGCCTTGAGTTGCCATCTGGCCAGCCCAAGAGCAGTGCTGAGAAATAATACTGATAATCATCATATGGTGGTGCTTTAAAAGGCACTTCTACAAAAGCCTGGGTGAGCTGACTGAAACCTAAGAGGGATCTTTGTGTGCCCTGAGGGCTCAGCCTTTGGGCACTCTGCCCCTCCAATCAGGCACTCTTAAAAAGGGTCAGAGTCCAAAATCTCTGCTGCTGTTTCACGCAGAGCCCCACTGGAACAGCCATGGCTTTCCTCTGAAGCCTCACACAGGAATTCGTTTGTGCAAGTCGAGTTGGGCTGCTGCTTCATTAAATAAATAAATAGTACAACTTGCAGGATTTTCCATGTCAACAAAACAGTAGCTGGTTGCTGGTATTGGGCAATGCCTGCGTGCCTCATCCCTGAGCAGAAATTGCCTGAGGGACACCACTGCTCCTCCAGGGACTGCTCAGCAGCCACCCAAGCTACCAGCATGAGAGCCAAAAATCCCTTCCTGGATTCACACACACATTTCCCTGCAATGGGCTCTCCCACCATCAGATCCCACTGCAGGGATCCCCCAAACCCCCGTGCCTGCCCCCAGCCACGCCAGCTGCAGACAGGCAGGAGCTGTGCCCAGCCCTGGTGCCCAGTTTGACACAACAGGAGCAAGGGGAGCACCTGCCCTGCTGGCCTTTGTGTCCCACTCCATTTTCCCACACACATCACTACCCACCAGGCTGCCCATCTCGCAGCCCTCCTGATGCCCCCAGCCCTACAACGCAGACAGCTGACCTATTTTTCCTCTTTTCAAACACCCAGAGGTCATCTCTGTCTGCAGCAAACCCCTCTGAGCCGGTTAGGGAAACAGAGTGATCTCTGTTAGCAACATCCCCCCTCCCCAAATCTCCCTCCACATCTTGCCCAGTGCTGTCTCTTTGAATGGCTGAGAATGAACATCCCCCACATCCCTCCAGGCTGTGAAATGGTGCTGAGGACAGGCTGGGGAGGCCCCTGCTGTTTCTGGCTCCACACAGATGGCTCCAACTCCACCTCATTCTCCTTCACAGCTCAGAGCATTTCACCTGAAGCTCCCAAGGGCGTTCCTTGGCTCGCCCCACACAGTGAAACATGGGGACACACCAGACATGTCCATGCTTCACCCACTGCCCAGTAACTCAGAGCTGGGGCAAGAAAGCTCCCTTCCAGTTAACCAAGTTGCTCCAGCAGCACTTTCCCTCCTCTCCCAGTTCCCAAAGATAAGATTTGCCCCATCTGCCTTTCTGCCCAATTTGCCTTTCCAATCTTTCCAATCTGACCAAAATCACACTTTCAATTCTATGGCAAACCCTGATGCTTCCAGGCACATCTTCCCATACCTAAAACAGCCACTAAAAAAAAAAAAGTGATAAAACTTCATCTTTTCCACCCTCAAGAATCACCTCCTTTAGTAAGAAGGTCACTTTCCTCAACTGGAGTGCTACTTTTAAGTTCTGAATTATCAGAGCTTATGCAAGCAGAAAAATGCAGCAATGAAATAAAAAGGAAGGACATCAACAGAGTGTTTGGGCGTTTGGGAGATAATGTATAAAATAATTACAGGCAGCATGTCCCTGCAGAGCATTTTGACTCTGACTCAGCCCCTGTCCTGGCAGGGAACTGCAGGTGTTCAACACACACTGAGCCCAGACCCAGCCCTAGAAGACAATAAGGCAGCAGGAGCCTGGGAAGGGTGGAAGTTGCTGCAGGGGGGTTGCTGAGGTCTCCTCCAAGGAGAGGCTTTGAAACTTGCTGTCAGTGGGTCAGGCTGCTGCTCGGTGTGATCTTGCAGGAACAGAGATCCCTCAGCTCAGCCACAATCTCTAAGGGCTGGCAGATCGCTGCTTGGAAACCATTGCGTGCCAGCTTTTACAAGGCAAGATGGGAGGGTGGGTGAGGTGAAATGAAGAGGAACACATTCGTTATACAAGAGCTCCAAGCATCAGCTCTGGTGACTGTAAACACCAGGCAAGGCAGGACCCGACTCTGCTGTCGGGCGCCGCTTCCACCCCAATGCTCAGCAAGGGCAGAGCACAAAGCTTTGCCTGCCTCTGGCACAAAATCCCATCCCTTTGGAAAATAAACCCCTCCAAAGCCCCTGTGCTCCTCCCTAGCCTCTGCTCCCCTCCCAGCTCAGGTGTGAGGGCAGCCCTGCCCAACAGGGACTAACAGATGCACAAGGCATCTCCTAATGGAGAGGTTCTGCTTCCATGTGACTCTGGAACACAAGTCAGCTCCCTTGGGGGCTGCCAGGGCTTTTGCCACAACCATGGGTATTTTTATAATTCACCTCTTGAAAGAGGAAGAATAATCTTCATGAATTTTTATAAGACCACCTTCCCTCCTGCTTATTGTTTTTCCCCCCTTCAAACACCAGCCCAGACAACAAAAGCCCCTCTTGCCCAAAAGCCGAAGCAGACCAAATCGCGGCGCCTTGCGCAGAGCCCGCGGCGTTACTCACTGGTCACACTGCTCGCTGCTGGCTCCAGCAGGGCTGCAGCTGCAGGGCTGGCACTGCTGCCCACCCTGCTGGGGGAAGAAGCCGCGGGCACAGCCGTGGCAGCGCGGCCCCGCGTAGCCGGCCAGGCAGCGGCACTGCCCCGTCGTGCGGTCGCATCCGGCGCTGCCCACGGAGCTGCAGTTGCACAGGTCTCCTGCAAGGGAAAGGGAAACAGAGGCACGGAATCACAGGACTGCAGGATGGTTCGGGTTGGATGGGGACTTAAAGCCCGTCTCGTTCCAACCTCTCTGCTGTGGGCTGGGATAGCTTCCAGGCTGCTCCAAGCACCTACCTGGCCTTGGCACACTTCCAGGGATGCAGCCACCACAGCTTCTCTGAGCGCCCCTGGCATACCACCATCATCACTTTAAGGGTGATTTTTGCTTTACAATGTTGAGATGATGGACAAAAACCACATTGGGAGCACCCCAGGATCTCAAACACCAGAGCTCATGCTTGAAATCACTCCAATGAAGAGCTACAAGATTATGGGTATAACTACCTAAAATACATCTATATGTAGCTGTACACAATGTCTTTGTGTAAATACACACACCTAGCCACCCTCATGGTTGTCTGATTCCAGGAGCTGACAAGCAATAACTGTGTAAAATCAGGATAAAATCAGCAACAGGTTGCAAAATCATTAATTCTAAGAGCCTCCATTCCACACCACTGGAACACCCTGATTTAGCACAGAACATACACTGACATGATGAACTGGCAGCAGCATCTCCCACTCCTGAAGAAGGGATACAAAATCCCCTGAAAATCTGCCCTCAGAGGAGCACCAAGTGCATGAAAACTGTACTTTAAAAGCTGTGGCAGAGCTGGAGGCAGGACAGAGACCTCCACCACCTAAAATAGACCATCCCCAGTCCTGTGGTGGGAGGGGACCCAAACACTGTCTTTGGGGACACTGTATTTCCAGGGGTGCTGGATAGCATGCACTGAGCAGCTGCTTTCTTTGGAGAGAAGCAAATCTTTTGATCAAGTGATGAATTCCCAGTCCCCCCACACATTATTTCTTGTAATACTTTTAAGCCCCAAATGCACTGAAGAGAACAACTTCTGCCTGGCAATTTGTTTCTGCCAAGAGCTTCATCTCTGCTCTTTCATTGCAAAATGTTTAGTGCCTTAATAATTTAAAGTCTTTTTCTGCCAAGACTGAATTATAAACAAGGATTATTTGCAGAAAAAGTGCATAAAGCATCAGGGGCTTTACACAACTGCTGGTGTTTGTTATTGCCTGAGAAGAGCCAGTATTCAGGGCACTTTAGGGAGAGGAGAGAGGCCAGGTCCCCATCCCATGAAAACTACACTTAAAACTCTTTTCCTTGTCATCCATGTTCTTATAGCACACAAAGAAATGTGAGTTATTTAGCTTTATTACTCCACCACAGGACCCCCACAGAAGCTATGCTGTCCCTATACACCTGTGAAATTGCACCTAAATTTTCTTGAATCCAAACTATCATATAGGACAGACACCTCAACATCTGCAATTATCCACTTCAACAGCTACTTCACATAATGAACTAAATTCCCAGCTTAATTATCCAAGCAGAACCATATTGATTTGGGCTCTTGGGCTTCTCCCTCCCACCAGAGGAGAAACCACGAAAAATTGTTGAGCAAGAGCACTCTGGAGTTTGTCAAACACGCATCAAAACAAATCTCCCTTTCAGAACTCAACATGTGGTGCCATTGGATCTGCCAGACCTGATTAAGGAAATAAAACAAGCATTGTGTCCATTCTAATGGCATGGGAGGCACTGACAGGGCAGGTACCACTCAGGGGGATGAGCAGCTCCATGTGGAGACCACCCCTGTGCTCCAGGAGCAACAAAGCCAGAGCCACCACCTGAGACCATCCTGAACTCCACATGGATGGCTGGATGGAGAGGGCAGGAGTGGGGCAGTGCTTGAGGATGGTCCCCATCACCACGATGGAGCTCTGCCCCACCACTTATGCTCCAGCAGGACGGCAGCACTTTGAACCTGAATGTGACATTGCTTTCCATCCCGCACTCCTGCCCATCAAATTGCCCCAGTTCAGGTCAGGCTCTGCCTTAGCTGCTAAATTCAACAGCAGCACAGACACCACTGCAATGCCAGTGCCCCAGGAGAGAGAGAGAACTGCTGCAATAATCCAAAATAACACTGGCAAAAGCACTTTGTGCTTGGGAGGCTGGTGGAACCTGGTTCAGCTAGTGATGAGGACAGGAGCTGAGCCTGTCTGCTGCAAAATCACCCCAAATGCATGGTAAGGCACAACACAACAGAGCTAGAAGCAGTCTCCCAAAAGGGCCAATTCCTGAAGACCTTATCTCCCCCACCCACCCCAGAGATCTTTGGGAAGGGATGGTGGTCCCACATGGTCCCTACCCACCCCAAATGCACCCAGCCCAGCTCACACGGGGGTGCAGCTCCAAAACGCCCGGGGGCTGTGCGGGTTGGGCAGAGGAGGAGATTCAGACAGCAGCACTGAAATCTGAACTCCATCGAGGTCCAGGGCTAGACAAGGATGTAGCAGGCTATGAAAACATGAGGCCTCATTTAAAGGACACTTTGCTGTCCCCACAGCAGCCAGGTGGCAGAAGGCACGAACGGTCCTCAGCAAGAACAGGAGCTGATAACAAACACCTGCCCTGGGCTCCAGGAACACAGCAAAGAGGATGAGCACTACAGAAGAAAATTAGGGAACATTGTCCTGGCTTCTGGCCAGAGCCTGGGTTTTAGGAGCCTTTATTCAGTTTTCTCAGGCTGATGTTTTGCTTTTGAAGATAACCTTCAAAAATACCTCACTGAGAGCTTCTGTGAAGGCAAAGGAATGGAGAGGGTGGATGACCCTAGGGCTGTCCCACTCCAGACTGCACAGTCATGGTTGGAGGGTTGTGTTGAGGATGGAATAACACCATCAGCAAGCAAGCAGAGACCTCTCAGGAATGAGGCACTGGTCCAAGCTCTGACTCTTCTCAGTTTGCTATCCTGACTCATCCTTGCTCTGCCTCAGTTTCCCCATCTGAGGGTGTTCCCCTGCGCCCCAGGGCCTCCAAGCCCTGCTCGTCTCTGCCTGTTCCCCATTGCTAAACCATCAAGGTTCCCTTCCTTCCCCACAAAGCACTTCACTACAGCTCAAAGCACATGGCTATCACAGAAAAAACCACCACCTTTGCTCGTGAAGGGACTGACAGGTTTTCATTAATTAACAGCCTAATAAGGTTTTAAGGTTCAAGAATAGAGGCACCATAAAAAACCAAACACATTATTGTTCCATTCAGCAACAGTATTTCACCTTCACTGGTTGTTGCTTAGAGGAAGGTGGACTGGCAGGGAAGGTTCCTTGTTTGGGAAGCAGGGACATGCTGCTGTGTGGAGACAGATTTAATAACCAATTTCAGTTAGCCCCGACCCAAAATCTATTCATTTTAGTATACAAAAGCCATAAGTTACCAATAAACTGGAGAATACATCTTTTATGTTGTATTGGATCCACACCATGGCTGTAAATAGCACTGACACAACCAAGAACCTCCAAGTCTGAGGGTACCCTGTGACTCCTCAGTGTGGCCACCTCAAACTCTGCCAGCTCCTCCATCCACCCCTAATAAAGATCTCAGCACCCAGATCCCATCCCAATGCAAACCCCAACTCTGCAAATCCCAGTAACATCCCAACCTGGGCCAGATCCATCAAAACTCCACATCCATTCCTCTCCCATCCCCTCCTAGTACTTAAACAGGGCTTGTTCTGATGTAAAAATCCATCCTCAAATTAGTTTTTTTCACATCCTTTCAGCTTTGTGTTTTAAGTTTTCACACATATTATAAGCATGATTCCTCCTCCTTTCCAAGCCACTTAATGAATGAATAATTTAGAAAACAGGTGAAATATTTACAAAGGGTAAAGAAGCAAACACTGTGAAAGGCACGAAGGTCTCTGTGAAACCACATTAGCTGGGGACATCCTGAACCAGTGCAAATCCTGAATGAACTCACCTACCCCCTGGGAGCCAGTCTGGAAAACCCAAGATGCACAGTTTTGATTATAAGAACATGCAGCTGTGAGGGCAAGCTGTGGAGGCCCACAGATGCTATTTATTGTCCTGCTGCAAAAGTATCCCCAAGGAGACAGATATTTTCTGTTCTCCAGACTAATGAAGGGAAAAATCCAAAACATTTCTAACCTGGAGGTACTGCTATGTTTTGGGAGCCAGAGGTGCAGCCCCAGTTTGGCACCTGCAGCTCTGAAGCCAACACAGCCCAGTAAGAACCTCACCTCCCAAATACTCCCCAGATATCCCACTGGATTTAAACCAATGCCCCCAACAGATCCCATCCCTGGAAAAGCTTTGTTTTCATATTAATTTAGAAGTTTTCCCTCTTCCCCAGATTTCATTCCCTACCTTCTCTTCCATTTCCCCTTCTCAATCCCTCTGCAGGCACCACTCCTGACAAGACAGGAATAAAGGGATCAGGCAGCAGGTTTAAAAATCTATCCAAAGTCATTTCCTTTCCCCTTGTAATTAAATTGTGGAACTCATTGTCAGGGGATGTTCTGGCTGCCAGAAATACCTATGGCTCCAAAGCAGGACTGGAAAAGCTCACAGAGGACAGGTCCAATGGTGGCTGTTAACACAGGGATCTGGAGGAAGCATCCTGATGGGAAAGGCCCTGAAACTCTGTCCAGAAAAGTCAGGATCATGACTTGTCATCTTGGCATCTTCTGGCCTTTCTTGGGTGGATGAAGCTGTGCTCTGAGCCAGCCTGGCAGATCTATTTTCTCCTTGTTTGCACTGCTCAGGGATGGCAGCAGCTCCAGTTCTTCCCCCAAACACACCAACCTCCCTTAAGGAGTTAGACACTGCTCTTTGCAGTGGGAATTTCTCCTCATTACAGCCAAAGGCACAGCTGTGCTGCACCATGGCTCTGTCTTTCCTCTTGCCTCTCAACAGGCTCTTTCCCTTCCCCCTGAGAAGACATTTCATCCCCAGTGCAATGCCCTGGTGTGCCAAACCTGCCCCAGCAATGGGATGAGAGTCGGGGCAGTGCTGTTCCAGCATGGGATCATGACAGGAAGCACGAGCCAGCTGTTAAAAGGGAAGGTCCCATCCTACCCAGCCCTTGGAAAAGAATTCCCTGAGCTCCAGCCCATCTCTTCCACATCTCTGATGCACCCTGTCAGGGTGGTGCAGTCCATCCTGCAATTTGGGTTCAGCTCCATCACTCCTCACTTGGATGCTCTGAGTGCAGGAGTTGTTATCCCAGTGCAAGGATGCTTTGGCCTCCAACCTCTCCCCACAGCTGCAGCAGATCTGAAAGGGCACAGCCTGGCTGAGCTCATCCCCAGGGAGCTGGGGAACATCTGCCACGGGCTAAGAGCTCCTGCAAGAACAGGCTAGAAAGGAGCTGATGGACTGTCACTTCCCAAAAAGAGGAGTTCTCCCAAGTCCCAGGACTCATTCCCATCCAGACAGCACTCAGCACAAGAGTCAAACTCTTGTGTCATGAAGGTGCACTGAAATGCTCAGACCTGTAATTTACTCTCACTTGAGGCTACAATGCAAAGCCAAAGTGGTAGGAAGAGTATCTCTGCCTATCCCCAGAAAATTTATATATAGTCTTCTGTTATTTTGCATTCACTTTATTACTGAGTGCACCACTTAGAGCCTCCATCAAGCTCCAGGCTCTGCAGAGTCAGGTGCTGATGGTGAAGAGAATTTTGTTCACATGAATGCTGTTAA
Source organism: Chloebia gouldiae (assembly GCA_003676055.1). Lineage (NCBI taxonomy): Eukaryota > Metazoa > Chordata > Aves > Passeriformes > Passeridae > Chloebia > Chloebia gouldiae. The sequence continues at coordinate 4,081,946 of QUSF01000027.1, read as the reverse complement.
GAGTATTACACTTGTGTTGTTCCATAAAAGGCTTTTACAGGTCAACACTTTATGGAACACTTGTGTTGTTCCATAAAAGGATTTTAGAGGTCAACAAGGGGGAAAAGACAATTTCTCAATTCATGTACATCACTTGTAATGTCATTAGAAGATTAAACACATCTGTTGAGGAACATTGTATCAGATTAAATCTCTCACTTATCACTTGGAAAGAAGCACAAAGCCAAGGTCCCAACGTTGGGGTCACCAGCAGCTGCACAAGAACTTTTTATGAGCCTGAAGCAGACAGCTTTGGGGCTTCAGGCAAACTCCAGGTCAGCCTCCAAAGGGATGGAGATCACTCCCCACCAGAGCTCACAGCCCTGCCTCCCCAGCTGTGAGCAAAGGAGGAGCTTGAGACCCTCCCAAGGCTGCTCACTCCCTGGGACTGCTTATTTCTATTCCTTCCCTGCACCTGCAAGGCAACCTGCAGGCACGTGGTTTCTGAGGAGTTCCTGAAAGCTCCCCCACACAGAGCAATTTTGTTGCTTTTTCCTCCTTTTTGATGCTAAACAAGTCAGCAACCTGTGCAGAGAGCTTTGAACCTGCTCATTCCCCAGTAAACCTGCATCAAAAGTCAGACTCACAGGTGGAAAGCTGTCTTGGGAGACTAAAGGATAAAGCCCTGTAAACATCAGTGGGAAAAAAAAAGAAAAATATGGATTCTGATTAACTTGGTACTCCTGCATGGGGAGATCCCCAGCTCACAGCTCTGCTGGAGGACAACACCTGAGAAGCTCCATGGATGGGACAAGGAGATGTCAGGGGAAGCAAGAGGGGTCCTGGAGTCATTAAGATCCAGGTAATAGGGCAGAAAAGCTGTGCAGGGGGGATTACACAGCTGCAGCTGAGGAATTATTCATTCCTATACAACAATAAGTTTCCACAGGCAGACAAACCCTCCGGGGTCTCTTACGAAGCAGACTGTGCACAGAGAGGAATGTGGCCCTAAAATGTTTATGACACAAGAAACTACAGTAACTTCAAACAGACCAAATACATACTTGAGGATTAAAACCTCCCCAGTTAAAAAAAAAAATGAATCCAAGCCTTTTAATTAATTTAAAATAGTTTTGTTGGCGTTCTACTTTAGTTGATTAAATTTTCCCACTAATATTTCCACAAATGTCTGCAACCATATAAATATTCCATGTTTCTGTTTGAAAATCTCTGTATTTTTTACCACCCAGTGTGTGACACAGCCAGCCCAACTCTGGTTTAGAGATAAACAGGGTGAAAACTAACTTTGGCAAACACCTCCCCACCAGCACACAGAACCCTGGCAGCTCATACCCTCCTGACAGATACACTTGCACGGCACCTCTCAGGAAACTGAATTGTTTTGTCAGCAAAATGCTTTCATTGGAAGATCAAGACACTCGACACGGGATGGGGCTGGGAATTTATGAGCAGATTCCAATTTTAGTGTCTATCGACCACGGCCCAGCAGAGAAAGGGATTATCAAGAGCTGCATGAATAATATGAATTACAATCATCTGCTGAAGGCTCTGCCTGCTCCAGTTCCTGCAAAAAAGTAATTAAACTCACAAACTTCACTCAGTGCTTTGGGGAGTTGCAACTAATGAATGAACACGTTAATTTATGGGAGATTTAAGGCTCTTCAGAGAAAACCCTGAGCAGGAACTATCCTTCCAACTGTTTGTGTTTGGGCTGTAAAGTTGTGCTATGTGAATAACCAGCAAGAAAACAGAGATGAGCTGGGGGATGAGCTCAGGTAACACCCCTTGATCCATCCTACCCTGCCCAGAAGGGCTTCCAGAGACTCCTCTGGGCAAGACCAGGGAGAACAGGGTCAAACCTTTTGTTTGAGTAACAGCTGGGTTTGCTGCTCACACTCATTGCTGAGAAGCAAAACTTTCTGTTCCTGCTGCTGCTGCTGGCAGATCCCAGGCAGGAGCAGGTGCAGCACACAGCCCTGCCTTCCCAGCCACCCCACACTGCCAGGGATGCAGCAGAGCAGGGACTTTGTCCAGCCTGCAAGGAATGATCTGCCCAGAGACAGGAGCTGCACATTTGTCTGACACAATTAAGCCGCTTCAAACCAAAATCCATTGCTGCAAGGCATGCAGCCTTCTCCCCTCCAGACCTTGCCTGCAGATACAACAGATCCTCCTCTCCCAAGTCACTGCAATCAACTCCTCATGCTCCCAGTGTCATCTTCAGCTTCGGCAGGAATGGATGTGACCTCCAACCTCCTCCTTCCAGAGCCAGCCTGGGGCTGGGCACCCATGGAATACTCATGGAGAGCTCTGTGGGTGCTGCTGAGCAGGGTTTGTCATCCCCAGCCATGGCTCACACTGCCTGGGAGAAGAAAAGGAAATGGCCAGGTCCAGGCTGCTGGAAAGCCATGTTTTGCTTAGTGCAGAAATCACAGAGTAGGTGGGAACACATCTGCTTCAGTGCCACCAGCTGCTGAAGGGAGGGGAGTGGTGAGGACGGTGACAGCTTCCCTCCCCCATGCAGGTACATCATGTACAAGCTGCAGGGCTGGGGTCCCTTGGGAGGTTCCCCAGGGAGGTGGCAAACACACACATGGCTGATCTCACTGCAAAACACGGAGCTTTTTTTGTTGTGAAGTCATAATTCAGTTTCTTTACACCACCAGGTCCTCACTGGTGTACGGAGGGAGCTGCAGCTTTGCCTCACTGACCTTGGGCAGAGCTACCAAAGCTCAGCCCAACCTGGGATGAATGCAGCAAGAAGTTATTCTTCCTTTCTCCCTCATGTACAGCACTCTTACACCGGAGGGAAGACAGAACAAAAGCAAGGAGAGGCCAGCAGCAAATAGCACAACCCATAATTCAATATACAAACGCTTGGAAGTGCATCCTCCCCCAGCAGAGGAGTGCTCTGCATCTCCTGGAAGCAGCAGCTGCTCCTTGGATGGCTGCCACAGCTCCCCACCCTGCCCTGGGCACACACAGCCTCCAGGGATGGGCTTCACCTTTAGGGGCTGCACAAGCATCAGGCCCAGGTTTCTGTCCAAGCATGCAGGAGTGATTTTTGAACGGCTCTAATCATTCCCCAGGCCAAGGGATGCACTCAAAGAGAGACTCTGGACACCCACAAGAGGTAGAAGATGGACCAAGGAGGGGGTCACACTGCTGCGAGATGAAATGCTCTCCTCTCATCATTCATGGCTTGGCACGCAGAGTGCAAGAGGCATTTTTACAACTTTTTAAACCTTTTTTTTTTTTTTATTTAACGATAAAGAGAAGGAAGACTTGCTTTGGAGGGTTTCAGGCTATTTTATGTGTAAGCCTGTGGTGAAAATCTGGAATGAAAACTTTCATCAGTAATTCCAGCAGATGCCCAGAGCAGTTTCTTTCAAGATTCAGCTCCTCCAGCCAAGCAGCAAAGGGACAGACCCTTTAACAAAGGCACCTTTTATCCACAGTGTTAATAAACACTAACTGAAAGTGTTAATAAAAAGAAGCTTTCCAGAGCCTGAGCTACGACCCCAGCTCTTTGCATTTTCAAGCTTGGAGATGAAGCAAAGCCCCAACAAATCCCAGGATTCATTCCCAATACACATTCCTAATTCTTCTCTACTCTAAACAAACATTTTAAATGCAGACTTTTATTCATCACAAACAGCAAAGTATCTTTGTTCCTCTCTCACTCACTTTAAAGGCCATGCAGAGGAGGGGAGACAAGAGCAGAAAACTCTTTGACAGCCTGCAGCCAACAAGTCCTGCTCCTCTCATTGCTCCCAAGCTTGGTTCCAAGTTTAATAAAGGTGTTTTGTCTCCTTGCTTAATAAGTGGAATTACCATAGCAGAAAGCCCAGCGGGGGAAAGGGATAGCACAGAGCATGAGTAATCACAACTGGTTTCGGGCAGGTTTTGCCATTTGGGTCCTGTTTCAAGGTTATGATGACATAGTGCTATGGGCTGCTTTGGAGTTACCATAACTCCTGCCAGACAAGGAGTTGTAAGTTACAACGTGCTGCGAGCAGGGAGAGCTGGGACAGAGCAAGGAAAATGTCATCGGAGCCGGGAAGAGAAGTTTCCTGTTCCTTACGTTTTATTCCCTTATTTTATAACACAGCCTTGCACTTGCCCTGCTACACTTGCACAGGACACAGTGATGCCAGCTCACAGCAAGTGACTTAAATTCCCACGTTCAGAACTTGTTTCACACCTTTGTTCTCACCCAGCACCTGCCAAACTGGGTCGTAGATACTGCAGCCAGACAAAATTTGTTGGCAAATCCATGGAGGAGAAGCCAAGCTTTCAAAGAGGGAACTGATATGGGTCAGGACACGTCATGGAAAAAGACACCTGGATGGAGAAAGTCATCACTTATCACTGGAAACAGGGGACTGCAGCAGATCCAGTATCATCTGCTGAGGACCTGCTGAGTGGGAACAGCCAGCATGGTGCAGCCCAGCTGTACTCCAAAACTTCCTCCAGCAACTGCAGCCGTGGCATGAATTTAAAGAGCATAAATCCCCGACCCTGCACAGAGAGCAGGGGCAGGGCTTTGAGGGCAGCTGCCAGCCCCTGCCTCCTCCTCACCTCTGCTTGGAGCTCCAAGTCCTGCAGCACGTGGGTGACTCCAGCCAGGGCAGAACATCAGCTTTTCATTCCCTTCTGCTTAGTCACTGTGGATGGACACTGCAGCTCCATCCTGTCCCAGCTCCTGCCTCGGCCACGAGGTATTTATTACCTGTATTTATTTCCAGCAATAGCTCTCCTACCAAAGGGAATTGTTTCCATTAAACAGCAGGAGTTCAGCGACCACAAACAAACAGTAACTTAAAGCCTATTCTCTGAAACCTCCACAATAAATACTAAGTCATTCAGAGAAGTACAACAGACAACAGCCCTGTGCCACAGAACATCCAAATCCTCTGTAAATAGGCAAAAGCCTTAAAAGCAAGATGGGAAGGAGGGAGGCAGCCAGCCACAAGGGCTTCAGGCTCCCTGTGCAGCACTCCCCATCTCACCCCAGAGCAGGCACTACGCTGAGACCAAGTCTGAGCCAAGATGCTGAAATCAAAGTAGTGATTTGCAGAACCAGAGCTGAGCCCTCCAGCATCACCAAGGGGGAATTACCCTCGGCAACAGCAGCACACTCAGGCTGGGGCTGGCAAAACCAAGCCTGATCCCTAGCCAAAGAAAAACTCAAAACCACAGAGCTTCCTCTGCAGCCAATGGGTCAGCTAGGAGAGGTTTGTTGACATTTCTATCTTGACCATTTCCTCATTTTTGAGGGCTTCATAATGACTGTTTTGGCATTGCAGGAGGAGAAGCAGTGCCTCCTCTTCCACCAGCTCTGCTGTCAGAAAGAAACAAGGTGAAAGGAGGATCCGAGTCTCACCTGCAAAGAGACATCCAAAATCCTACTGAACCCAGGGAGCTGCCAGTACCTGACACAGCCCTGAGACTCTACTTTGGCAGGGCCAATACTGGACCCACTGAAAATATAAATATATCACCTGGAATTACAGTTATACAGGTGGGAGAGATGCCAGGTCTTAGACAAAGTTCATGTACAAAGCTCATGTACAAAGCTCATGTACATCCTGACAGTGGACACAGGGGATCTTCTCAGAGTGATCACAAAACCACGGGTGGTGAAGCAGAGAGAGGAGAACATAAACTCTGTAGTCCCTGAACTTGAACTCACCATCCACACACCTCCTGGAAAGCTTTTAAGGGGTCTGTGAACCAAAAATTAGGGAGAGCCACTGCTCCAGCATCCCCTGACACCACAATGAGGTGCTGGGGGGAAGGCATCCATCCCAAAGAGCTCGCTGCCTTCTGCAGGGAAGTCAGTACCACTCTCCTGTAACTGACTGTCCCTTCAGAGACTGGTCCATTTGGTGTTTATCTTTCATTTTAAATGGATTAGACATGTACAAAAGCTTCCCTTGGAAAGGAACAAGCAAGATGTGAAAAGGATGGGAAGATCCAACTGCCAGGCGTCAGCAGTAATCCACGTCAAAGGGCACGCTGTCAACAACTCACTGTAAACTTCCAGGAGGAAAAAAAACCTCTCCGAATAAAATAGTTAGGACCAGATAAATGTTTGTCATTAATTATCTGGAGTCAAACTTGGATTTCTCAACAACACAGCCAAGACAAAGCAAGCACATTAATAAGAGAACATCTTTTCCAGGAAGCTACATGCCAGGCGTGCAGCCTGCCCTTGAAGGGAGAAAGGCTGGAGGCAGGTGAGGGCTCTGTTTGCCTTTCTTCAATAACAGGTATTTAGTTTTCTACGTCACTTCACTTTATCATAGCCTGAAACCTGGCTGAGCACCCAGCTCCACCTCCCCATCTGCTCCCTGTGCCAGCTGGCCCAGGGGATGCTGAGCTAGCCACGGCAATGCCACACAGCCCAACAGCTCCCCAAACCCAAATTGGGGCACCCCCAGCCCTGCCCTGGAACAGGGGAGCATTGCTGGAAAACTCCACGGGCAGATCCCAGCCTGGCATGGATGTTCACAGAGAGGGGAGTGCTGGGAGCACTCATGTCCAAGTTGGGTGGGGAGCTGGAAAACATGGCAAATTCCCCCCCCCAGATCCTTCTCCAGGTATTGGGACTGGGAAAAAACCCACTGGCCATGGCAGGGAAGGACAGAGCACAAAGCTGGGGAGGCTCCAGCAAAGGAGCTGTGCTGGCAGCAAGTGAGCAAACACCCCGCCCAGGCAGGAGCCAACAGGTCAGTGTGCTCCATTTCAGCTCCAGCCACCTTCCAGCTTGGACAAACCACTGGAGCACATCCTCCTTGGGATCTCCTGGAGTTCCTAACTGCACCCAGCCCAGCTCCCCACAGGCCAGGCTGCAGTTTGGGGTGGGAAGGGGGGCATGGCAACACCTCCTCCCGCCCCACAGGCACTGCCAGCTGGGGCATTGTGCAAGCTCCCTGCCCCTTCCCAGCCAGGAACGCTCCAAACCCGTGGCAGGGTGAAGGCGTGGGTGCCTCTGCCCCATTAGTCACCCATCTGCCATCGAGATGTGTTTTGGGGAGGCAGCTGGCTTTGTAGGGAAAAAAATCCTAAAATCCTGCCTGCTCCCTCAGAGCCCAACATGGTGTATTCATCCTGTTTTTTTTCCCCCAGATAACTGCTCAAGAGAGCATGTCTATTTTGGGGCAGAGGAAAAACACCCTAAAACCCAGTCTATAATGTTTGCTTTGGGATAAAAGGCAAGAGCTTTAGCTAGCAGAAAAAAATAAAAAGTAATATATACATATATTTTTTTAATAGAGGGAAGGAAAATGGAATCATTGAAGTTTTCATAGCCCAAAGAGCTTTGAAAAATTTGGAGGGAAGGAACAGAACATCAAGTTTAAACTGTTTTCAATGGAAAAGCCCATTAAAGGAAATGGGATCTTTTGCAGAAAGATATATATATATATATTTTGCTGCTTTTGACAAAAAGAACTGTCCAGAGGAGGGGAAGAAAAGCTTTCATTTAAAGGTTTTGAGCACTGCTTTTGCACCTTTACAGCGCTGCTCATGAAAGCATCCTCACAAACCTGTTACTGCTGGAACACAGCATGCCCAGGGAGAAGGTAGATGTGACCACGTGCAGGATAAGGGCAGGGCTTTGGAGACAACCCTTGCCTCTGCCATGAAAATGAGCAGTAATTACAAAAGAAAAAAATATGTATTGAAAAGATCATCAACTTCCTTCCCTTCCATTAGGCCCCTGGGAAGGGGAAATGCTGATCCTCCAGCTCACAGATGGTTCTCTGGGAACAAGCTCCTGGTTTCCACCCTGTCAGCCACATCTAGAGCTGGGGGTGGGTTTTGGAGGAGGGATGAAGGACATCAGCCTCCCTCCTGCACGTCAGTGCCAGCAGCACTGCACATGCCATGGGATGCAGTGGGTATTTCCTGGGGTGAAACATCAGCTTTGCCCACAGATCCCTCCCCAGCCATGACCACATCTCACACTGCAGGAGAGGAAACTGTGGGTCAAGCACACACATCCCTGGCAATTAAAGTCATCTTCTTAATAGCAACCAGTCCCAGCCATCCTGTGACAGGGCACAGAAAATATGAATTACGCCCTTGCCATTTTAGACAGGTTTTCTTCTCATTCAGGTGTTGCTGGACCTGAGTCCCATTGGGTGACAGTCACAATCTCATTCAGCAACTGCACAGAAGGCTTGAGCATCACCTAAAAGGTTGTTTTTCCACCTTATATCATCTCAAAATTTCCCACAACTGCACACACAGGGATGAATTTAGAGTAATGTCACCAACAAAGTGCTCAAATTAATAGCAATAAAGTGTAAGTGCTCCATGTGGCAGGCAGAGCCCTGCTGGGGAAAACGACCTGTGAAAGCTGAAAAAGCAGCCCACGATAAGACCGCTGGGAGGAAAAAAAAAAGGCAACAAAACAAACAGTCCATTTCAATCTCCTTTTCATAAAGAGCCAATATGAACCCAGGAACACATCAGAGAATAATCATTTAGCACAGATCAAACAGGAGAACTAGCATATTAAAAATACACGCAGCATTAATCAGCTACACAGAGTTATGTGCCATCATTTCCATAAATAATACAGGATCAAAGCAGCCCAAGAAGCACTATCAGTTAATATAGTCAGCCAGTCAGTCAAAATAGAGTAAAGCTGCCTGAAAACTGTGCCTGTATAATTTGTCAGGAATAAAGCAGATTCATCTGAGAAGTGGCATGACCAGTTAAACGGGTAAAGGTTACCAGCAGCCTCCCACTAGAGGGAGGTGATGCCACAAAGGAGAAAAAAAAAAAAAAGAATGAAAGGTTAATGCAGCCTCAACAAATTATTAAAAAAATACCCAAACAACTTGGGGAATATCAATATATCTTGTCTAATGGTAACCCCCAGAAGGGCCAAGGTGTGGGGGACAGGTGGAAGGACTGACCCTGCTGGGAGCATCCCCAGTGGCTGGAGCAGGGGTGAGCCATGGGGTGCAGCCCACCAGAGCCCCTTCTCAGGGCTGGGGCAGTGCCAAGGGGATCCCCTTTGCCCAGGAAAAACTCCCTGCTGCAGAAACCATCCTCCCTGCTCAGGGTGAAGGCTCAGCACCAACAGCCTTTAAACACCCACCCATCCATGCATAGAAAATGCCTGTGTCATTAGGCCTTTTGCTGAAAGGCTGCAGAGCCATTTAGCTGCCCGATTTTTAAAACAGGCATGTGGAGCAGAGCTATAAATAGCAGGGATGCTTGCCTCGTCATGTTTCTGGGGGCTTATTTATAAGAACAGGGGGCAACTGAATTAAAAATGGTTTAAAAAGAAGTGTCTTGGCTTCTCTGCTTTAAAGCCAAGTTGCCAGAAGGAAAAAACCTTTAACGTTTTTGCTTTTTTCTTTTTCCAGGCAAAAAGCAAACGCCCATTGCTCATGCTTAGACTCTGAATCAGTTACATTTACAAGGCAAATTTTAATTCATACAGCAGGTGTTCAGAAATATATATAAAAAAAAAAAAAGAAAAATCCTCCTTTAAGCAGCACAAGACCAAACTAAGGCTTTGCATTAGTTCATGCAGCTCATTCACTGAAATAGGAGCCGTGTGTGTGAATGAGGAGCAGAGATCTCCAAAATCTCTTCCAGAGCCGGAGCAGGGGGGGAAAGCCCTGAAGAGCTGGAGCAGAGCTGCTGCCAAATCTGGGGGCTGGCAGCCTGCACAGCATCCCGACCCTGCTGCACCTTGGGGGACAGAGGGCCAGAGGAATTGTGCATGGGAAGATGCAGATGAGCACCGGGCAGAGGAGGAATTCAGCCTCCAACAAAAGAGCCGCTTCGGGCAGCTCAGTCGGTCCGCAGGCAATTACAGTGTTGGGAGGGTCTATTCTTCACAGGCAGCTAGGCGAAATCCCGGGAAGGCAGGCGGATCGAGCAGCCCCCTCCCTGCTCCCGGCCTTTATTCAATCGCTGGAGACAAGAGGAGGAGACAGGCGAGCTGCTGCCAGCCCCGCAGCTGGGATGCAGAAGCTGGAGCGTTTTCCCTGCATCCCTCCATGCAGGGATGGCAGCCGTGCGGGACTGAGTGACCCTGGCAGGAGAGGTGACAGCCTGCACTGCTCCATCGGGATGGTTCCCATTGAATAGGGGGGGAAAATGTTCTGCCAGACAAATGAGGTTCAATTATTCCAAGTCTAGAATGTCTTGTTGGAAATGCTTCCAGACTGACAAGCTTTAATCCAATAAAAGACCCTTCCAGACAAGCCCTGCTGTGATTTTGGGAGCATTTCTCCCTGGCAGGGACCCAGCAGCCCCCAGCTTCTCACTGGGGATGGATTTAGCCCCAGGCACAACAATCTCACAGGGCAGCCTCAAGGCACAGGACACTCACTGAGCTCACTGGAAGCTTGAGCAGAAGCAAAATAAGAACAACCACTCCATTTCAGTCTGATACAACCCAAAAGTAAAAAAAAAAAAAAAAAAAAAGGCAAATAATTTCCTGTGAACCAGAAATCTGGGATTTAGCCAGTTTAATGAGACTCAGTTGCAAGTGGTTCTGTTCTCCTGGGGTGCTGGAGCCACACGACTCCCCGAGGCAGGGCAGATGGCTGGATTGCAATCTAGCCTTTAGCTCATAAAATATATTAATATCCCCAACCAATTATAAAGTGCCAGACTGTGCCCCTTTGGGCCCACTCCCACCTAGCGATGCCTCACTGCACAAGGCAGTCCTGTTGAGCTCAGACATGCAGCACCTGCCAGGGCAACACAGCCTGTAGCTTTCCAGGGCTTTTAAAGCAAGTCCGAGCCCTTGCTCCATCATCATCCAAGAGCTCAGTGAAGTCTCAGGTGCAGTCAAGGTGCTGTACAAAAATCCAGCTCCTCAACATCATTCCTTTGTTTTATTTTTTAGGTGCTTGTCAGCACTAAAGCAGAAGGAGCCTTCCCTTCCAGCCAGACGGCTGTAAAAGGATCCCTGCCTTCAGCACCCGGCCTTGGCACAGGTTTATTCCCAAAGCTGGCAGATGCCTCACACCACCACGAAGAGCTCTGCTGCTTCTTGGAAGCACCAGCGAGCACCTCAGATCGGCAGCAGCACTCCCTGACAGTCAGCTGGCATTAGCTCCACAAATGTCACCAGCACACCGAGCCCCAGCTCCGTGTATTTATAGGGCTCTCGTCAGGAAACCTCTGGAGTCTTTCCCCTGACTTCAGCAGAACTTCACATCCAGGCCCTCAGCTCCTCAGGAACAGCTCATTCTGTGCTCCTGTGCCCACAGCCGTGGGGCATGGGATGTCCTGGATGTCCCTGTCCTCATGCTGCTCATCATCAGTGCCACACACTCAGTGCCCACCATCACTGCTACCCACATGGGCAGATCCCAGGATGCTGCAGCCACCTGCAGGGCCACACTGCAGCACCACAGTGCCCTCGGGGATGGGGTCACACACCCCGAGGTCACACTGGCTGTAGCCCATGACACCATCACTCCCTGACCACAGCAGTCCTGTCCCCTGTGGCACAGCCAGGCAGGGTCAGGGTGCCTCGAGGGGCAGCACCAGGAAGGTGCTCCAAGGGCAGAACCAGCTGCTGTCTGGGAAGCCCATCCCATGCTTGGCCACACATTTCCCAGCTGTCTGGACAGGCAGAAGCTTTGCACCCTGTGCAAACCCCAGTCTGTGTCACCAGAGTGTTTTTGGTGACACCCCAGCACTCCCACCTGTCCCAGCCACCTTCATGGGGCCAGCAGCAGAGGGGCTGGGACATCTGCCACCACACAGCCTCAGACAAACCACTTGTTTCAGTGCTCCAGTACCTTTGCCTCCCCACAGGTTGGTGTTTGGGTATGACCAACAGCAGCCAGGTAAATAACATCACCTCACAGAGGTGGTGCCATTTTCCAAGCGGCACCTCAGTAATGATATGTCTGAATCTCAGCTACCATCTAAAATAAAAACAAAAAGCAAAATCCCAGCAGAGAGAAGCTAACAAACAAGACCCTCAATGTTCTACAGATCCTCCCAGGAATATCCTGATTTTCATGAGCATTGCTAAGTCCCAGAATCTCAATCTTGAGTCAGGACAGTTGGATGCATCTGATTCAAGAATGATTCAGAACGGAGCGTGGAGGCAGGCAGGAAGGCAAGAGAGTGACATTTTCTGCTCTGGGCAACATGTCTTTATTTAAAGCTCAAAGATACAAACTTAATATATGATTGAAAAAAGGCACTCTCTGCCCTGGCTGCTCCCGTGCTGATGCTGAGGAACAAGGCCATCTTCCTTATCCTCAGCTTTCCCATCCATGCCTTCATTTCCATTTCTTTAAATAAATTTAAATCCTGCTAGCACCTTGAACAAGTTATCTCTGTAACCACATGGAACACAATCCTGAGCCCTCAAACAAGGAAGGCTTAAGCTGCCTTCCCAAGTAATGAGCAGGAGGAAAGCTCCAGCTCACCCTCCCTGGCTGCTCCTGCTTGTTCCCCACAAGGTCAGAGGCAGAGCAGGGACATTCAGGCAGGTGGACCCATAAACAGTGGGAAGACTTCTTCCAAAAGATCTAATGGCTGGATCAGAGAAGTGACTTAGAGGTGCAAAAGGGATGATGGCACAAGATCCTGAAACTACCTTCAACAACTCAGCTGTTTCTGTCCTACCAGGATTTGAGAGCTCCCAACCCCTCGAGGGGCACAGCCCCAGCGTGGCAGGGTCTGGCTGCTGCCATGGCCTGGACCATTCTTTCCTCTACAACAGTACTGTAAGTGCTGTGGGGACCCCCAAACCTGCCCTCACTACACCTCCTGCCAGAAGGGGATGCACAGACCTTTCTCCACATGCCCTGCACAAAAGCAAAACCCTCCACCTTTCCAGCTGGATGAAGCCAGCTCCCCTCCTCAAGCTGTCACCTCCCCTGTGCCCAGCCAATTACTCAGGTCAAACCAACGCCCCCAGGGATTTGCCAGGCTCCTCTTCACAAGCTAAACCCATCAGCTAATCCCACACAAAGCTGCAGCCACCACCCATGGAGGGGCTCTGGCTGCACCTCCTCCATCTGAGCAGCAGCACCCCAACCCGAGGTGGCCCCACGCCAGCAGCTGGGGACCCATCAGTCAGTGACTCAGGTTTCACACATTTCCATGTGACACCTTCCCGTGGTTAATGCTCCAAGCCACCTGCATTTCCGGCCCTGTGGCTGCAGCAGAAATTGTTCATTGTCCCCTCCTCGGTGGTGCAGAGGTGAGGAGTCAGACCCAATATCACCTCTGGGAGCTGGTGACCCAGGAAGGCAGGTGAGGCATGACAAAACACCGGGGAGGAGAGAAGTAAAGACACCAATACCCCGGGTTTGGGTGCAGCTCTCCTCCTGAGCCAGCACAGCAAGGCTGTGAAAGGACATTTGGGTTTTTCAGCCCACCCACCTGCTGTGCATGGGGCAGGAAGAGAGTCAGAACAAAATGTCCTTCAAAGAGACCCATATTACTCAACCAAGAACCATGTGGAATTGAGGATTTTTGTTCCATAGGCAGGGAAAATCCTACCACGACCATGCTGGCCACAGCAGCTGCATGTCTGCTCCAACACAAGCATCCACCCGATGAGCAGCCATTCCCAAACCAGCAAAGCTCCAGCTCCTGCTTAAAATGACACTGTTGGGGATTAAAGGAGGAGGCAGACTCTCAACACTGGGTGCTGAAGGCTTTGGCGATAAGGCAGGGGATACCTCTAAGCTTGTCTCCACAAACATAAGGATTAGCAATTTACTTCCTTTAGAAACAAAATCCAGGATTTTAACATGATCACAGGCTTGGAAAGAAAAATAAACATCATGAAACTCGAAAAAGGAGGAGGACAAGAACAGAGCAAACAGGCAGCTCGAGGAAAACTGAAGTGCTTCCCAAATCAGAATGAGAAATGCACCCAAGTCAGAATTGAAGTCTTGGTAGCTCTGAACACCACTGGCCCTGATGCCTCTCACACCAACCTCTTATCAGTGATAATGCTATGAACATTAAGGGAAGCCTTTGTAATAATGTGCATGAGAAAAGGCCCATTTGTTTAATGCAACAGAGCACATAACACATTAATTACCTACTGAGTTGGAAAAGTGATGTTGAAAACATGCTCGAGTTAAAGCAAACTGAGGGTTTCAGCTAAGCCCATTATGTCCACTGGCTTTGCTGTGGCTTTGGTGCTTAACAGCCTTTGAGAGCAAACCTCTGCACAACTCACAGCAGATGGGCAGCACAGAAAACCCCACAAAACCCACAGAGAGCAGCTCCCACACAGAGCACGGCTGTACCATCCACCCCAGGCTCCCCCATCACACAGAGGATGCTGCCAAGCCCAGCATCTCCTCCTGATGCTGTCTCATCCACCCTCAGGTGCCTTAAAACCTGCCCAGCCCCGGAGCACAGCAGCAATCCCCCCTCAGCCAGGGCTAACCTCAACCTGTCACGCTCAGGACTAACAACCTGGCCTCCTGTAGAAGGCAATCTGCCCATGTGCTCCTGCCCTGGCCATCACCACAGTGTAAAGGCACCAGAGAGCAGTTTTGTGATTAAGTGGCTGTAGCCATTAATAATTAGCACGTTAAAACTTCAAAGGGTGATGTTGGCCTCTACAATATAGCCTCAGCACACACAGGGGTGGTGGAGGGGAGTGCTCATCCTCAATGTTCCCTTTTCCCAAGTGAGAACTGAAGCACGGGGGTGAGGGCAGCCTGTGGGAGCAGAGGGATTAGACACAGAATTCCCCAGATTTCCATCCCTGACAGCTGCAATGGCTGAGGATAACAAATGGGATGTTATGTAAGCATCCTCCATGGAATCTGGGAGCATCCCAAAGCCACTGCTAAACCAGCCACCTCATGCACTTGTCACTCTGCCTGCAGGAGCAGGATGCTCTTGATGAAGCCATTGGAGCTCAGGGTGGGAGACCCAGTGCCAATGGATACTAATGGGTACCAATGGAAACAAACACAACACAGGAGTCAGAGAGGGAAATGTGCTGGAGGAAGCTCGGGATGTGACTGTGGATACCCTGGTGGGCACCCAGAGGGTCGCATTGTGCTGCACTGAGCTGCTCAGTCCATTCTATACGATCAGGCACAAGAGAAGAAACTGCTTTTGCTTTAAGAACACTCATCTCACCCTACCTTTATCAGCAATTCCCAGTCTTAAGCCATTATGTTTCTTCCAGAAAAAGCAAAGAGAGAAACCTCAACAGGAAAAAGTAAATTAAAGTCTGAAAAACAAGTAACTCCAGATCTTCAGTCAATTTTATTTCTAATAAAATGAAAAAAAGTTCATTAATCCCCTTGTTCAGACTGCTAACACTACCAGAACAGACTGCATCCCTTTCACATCAGAGGAAGCTCAACATACTTAAGCCAAACATCTTCCAGGCAAAGAGAAAAGATAAATATAAAACAGGAAAGAATCAGTGCTATAGTATTTGCATGTGTCTGAAGATATACCTTTGGAACCGCAGAGTGAAGCCAAGTTCTCCAGTAAAATAAGTGCACAAAGCTCCATCCTTGGAGTCCAGCACAGTTTTGCCTATTTAATCTATAGGTAAACTGAAGTCTCAGCTTTGAAGAACATTAGTGTTTCACCTCCCAGCAAGTGACCAGTGCTGTCAGTGTGTACTGCACCCAGAAGGAGCTTCACCTGAGAGCACAGCCCTCACATCCACCCTTCACCTCTCCCCTCCTTACACCCTACATTGATAATTCTATGTATTCCTGTTGCCATAGCACCTTCCTCAGCTCTGATCACCACAGGGGCAGGATGAGGCCTCGCACAGGCTGCACTGAGACTCATCATTCCCAGCACAGATGAAGTTGGGGCTCATTTCTGTCCTTGCACACCTATCAGATACCATGTGAGAACCCTAGCACGCTCTGAGCTGCAAACACACCTCCTGACACTGGTAAGAACATGGGCTCTGGTGACCCCAAGTCATCACTAACCCTGCTCTCTCCTGCCAGCACATCGAGGTAGGACACCCGGCACGCTTGATGGCTGTAGAGCAACTCAACCTACAAAGTCCCATCGGGGGATGCCCGAGGACAGCACCCACACTGCTGGACACTGCCTGGATGCAAGGTGATGGGAAGGACCTGTCTGCACCTCCTCCACCGGGAGCACGGTGCATGCCAGGGACCACTGCCTGAAGCACGCTCCGGGTAGCCTGGACCAGCACCTGCCCCAAAAGCACCGCTAACAGCCCCGGCAAGGCAGGGGCTCGGCACAGCCGCCCCTCCAGACCGCATCCCAAGGCGGCACAGCGGCGGCGCCCCGCACCCAGCCCCGCGGGGAGGCCGGGCCGGGCGATGCTCGGGGGTCCCGCGGCGCGGAGCTCCCTCCGCCCGCCCCGCACGGGGGTCGCCGCAGCCGGAGGGGCCCGGGCAGCCGCCGCCCCGGCCCCGGCCGCGCCTTTGTCCGCCCAGCGGAGGATGGGGCGCAGCCCCGTCCCGCTCCCCGCCGGCGGCCCCGCTGACACCGCCTCGCCGCGGACCCGCGCGGGCCGCTCACCTGCGGGGCCGCCGTCCGCAGCCTCCTCCTCCTGCTGCTGCTGCTGCTCCTCTTCCTCCTCCTCC